>JACEII010000064.1:2464066-2474979 GCA_014332785.1 Antheraea mylitta | reverse complement strand
CAATAATAAATTTCAAACCAATTATTTTTTTCCATAGCAAAGAACAAATTTCATTTTATTAAACATTATTGACCACCATATACAACGATAAACGTAAACGTATGACTTGGTATTGACGCCATCTTAAATATATGCGTCGTCGACCATCAGGCTATACGAAACCGAAATACCTTGGGCCGGCGAGGTGGAATATCTCGATGTCAATTTAGATAAACACTTAAATTTCGATTCACACACAGAAAGAGTGCGAAACAAAGCCGTATGGTCTTGGGTCGTTTCTATCATTTGCTTTGTCATAAGAGTAAAATGTCCCCCAGACATAAACTCACTTTATATAAAACTTGCATCCGTCCGATTATGACGTAAAGTTGTTCGGTCTTTGCACATGCGTAAAATCGTATTCAAAAGTTGCAGGTTCTACGTAAAATCACCGGTGCCCCATGGTACGTCCGAAATAAGGATCACCACAGGAGCTAGAGATGCCTTCTGTCTGGGCGTATATAAAATCACTCACACGTAGTTATTTCGAAAAAGCCGCGAATCATCCTAGCCCGTTAGTAGTATCCGCCGCGAACGATGAACCCGTACCCAACGCTGCGCAGTATAGAAGACGACCGCGACACATTTTTACCGACTCTCTTGATTCAATCACGCCAGCGAACGATCAATACCAGCCTGTCTCTTCAAACAGAGCGTGTTCTCGCCCACGCCCGCATAACTGCAGATCACGCCGTCGTGGTCTGGGAGTAAATTTCGGTTCCGCACACTAAATTAGGCCCTCCTCGGCAACGGCTCAAGCCTAGATCTGTTCCCTCGGTGTTGAGCCCTTGAGTACGCTGCTCACGCGATACAGTGACACAAGAGTTCTACCCTTATTTTTCGTTATCCTATCCTATCCTATATAGTTTAGAGGAATTTTTCCTACACAAAATACATATAGGAGTTGTTGAGGCACGCATGCTTGGTACACATGCATGTTTCAATACCTTATATACACCCACCTCCCCTTCCCCCTACCTCTCCCCTCCCCGCCTCACAGAAACACCAACGTGAAGTAGCAGTGCTTGCATTGTTGCATTTCGTTCAGGCAGTGAGAGCGCTGGAAACCCACCTCCCCTACTCGCCCTTCCCCTTTCCCCTATTCCCCCTACCCAAACACAGGCTGGCAATGCACTTGCAACTCCTTTGGTGTTACTATATAAGTTACCGGACTACTAAGGCGAGCGCTTAAGGCACTCAGCCGATTTTATTTTGGCAACCAGCTCAAAGGTACACGGCACCTCGGCTTGGCTGTTGCCTGTTGCATGCAAAATCGCGACCTCACGCATGCTTGGTACACATGCATGTTTCAATAACTTATATACACCCACCTGCCCTTCCCCCTACCTCTTCCCTCCCCGCCTCACAGAAACACCAACGTGGAGTAGCAGTGCTTGCATTGTTGCATTTCGTTTAGTCAGTGAGAGCGCTGGAAACCCACCTCCCCTACTCTCCCTTCCCCGTTCCCCTATTCCCCCTACCCAAACACAGGCTGGCAATGCACTTGCAACTCCTTTGGTGTTACTATATAAGTTACCGGACTACTAAGGCGAGCGCTTAAGGCACTCAGCCGATTTTATTTTGGCAACCAGCTCAAAGGTGTACGGCACACCTCGGTTTGGCTGTTGCCTGTTGCATGCAAAATCGCGACCTATCTTAACTAACCTAACTAACTATTCATATATGTATGAGTTGTTGAAACGTATATGTGTCAAGCATACACGCCTCAACAACTCCTGCATATATTTATTATCAGAAAATTGAGAGTTTTTCAGTTCGATAAGGGAAAAAAGTAAACTCTTCCACTTTCATGTGTAAGCGTGTAGGCGTGCACGTGTGTGGGGGTGATCGTGTAGTGTTGTAGCACTGATGTATATTTGTGTGTCACCGTATCGCGCAAGCAACGCACTCAAGGGATACCTACCGAGGGATTGAACCTGATGTATAAAACTGGCTTGGTTTGAAGGTGATAGGTACTATGTTGTGAGTGGTACAGAGATTATTTATAAAAATATATTGGAAATATATTTCAAATACGTTTTCAAAACAGTTTATAACTCTTACACAATAGTTTCAAGCAAGTGATATTTGACGCTTTTGGCGCGATGTTTGATGCTTCGATACGGTGTTCATATATTTTTCTTTAATACAATGGAGTATAAAAAGGTTTAATACAAGTTGAAGATAGTTATGATAAAGTAAGCAGTAGAGATGTTTATTCAGTTTTATGTAGGTTAGTTATTATTTTAATTGATCCTGGTAGATGACGCTATGAACAGGTACTAGACTTATTAAAAAAAAAACATGTAATCTGGGTATATGTTTGAGTGAATCCGTGGATAGTTTGGATTCACAATTGGAAACTGTAGTTGTGGCTGCAATCGGGTATCAGTTTTATTTGCGGGGTGGTAGGGCTTTACAGCCTGACTGGGTCATAACCACCATGTACATGGCGAAAAAATCCGTAATAGTGACTCGCTTCTGCGCGTCGCATTTCGGGATCAACCTGTGCATATCCAGCTTTCTGTAGGCCGGCATGATAGTGGAGACCAGCGATGGATAGTGTGTCACTCGGTGGTCGCTATTGTTCTTGGATTGTACTGTGCTTACCATCAGGCATAGTGCAGGCATTTTGCCGTGCTACGATAAAAAAAAAAACATTTTTTTCGCGTGATAACCAATTTGGTGCAAACGAAGTTGCACGGGTCAGCTAGTACTAAATATTGTTGGTGGACGAGACTGCCTGATTTGCGTTATGTTTAGAATGATAAATAAAGTAGCGTTATCAGGTTCCATGTCACAAATTTAATTATAATCTGTTTTTTTTTTTTGACACTGTCGTAACCCGTGTATATAAACTTTCTTCGCTAGATGCTGAAATTAAAAATTTGCGTACTTCTATGTTTTTTGCCAAAATAAAGGGAATCATGCTTGTGATTTTTAAAACCCCCGCACGTAATTCTGAAAAGGAAATTAACTGTCTAGAACACTTAACACAAAAAACATTTATTTTTGATGTGAATCATCTATAGGCGCGGGTAAGCTTAGTAACGTGGCGATGCAAAACACGAGCTTTGCAATATTAACGAAATACTCAAAACCATTTTCAATCCTTTCCATATAAAAACATAAGATTCAAACAGTTTAGTCGGCCACTCGTTCTACTAGTGTTACGAGGCACGCAGCGACGACTTAGTGCCCTTTGATAAGTGCCGCCGAACACACCGCGCCTGCGCCTAATGTAATTTTTGTATTTAATAAAAATAAATATTTACGTAATTAAATAAATAAGCAGTAATTATTTTATGGAACAAATTTGTAATGCTTTATCTTTTCATTATGGCATAGCCTGAATCCTGTCGTAATCTGTTCTTTTATGTATATAACTTATACAAAACAATTTCGACGTTTCACATCTGACAGGCGTCTCGTGACGTCTACATTTTTTTATTATCTTTCATTAGGTTGTTGTTTACTTCATTTGTACATGGAAGTATGATTGAAGTGTTCGTTGTTCATTCCGACTAAGCCCCAAGACGTTTGAATTGATGTGAACAGGATTGTTATTGGCAGGTAGAACATCTTTCATAGTGTCATCTAATCTCATATTATGACGCTTCTCCATAGCTGTTAAGAAGTAGTGGTAGAATTAGCAGGTATCATTTTATGTTGGTAAAAAGATTATAGGATTTAAGCCTTGTCTTCATGAAACTACAAAACCATTTTCATGTGAACTAAGTCGCGCAGCTAAGCTCGTTTACATATAAATTAACTTATTGTTTAATTCTTACGTATTTAAAATTAAGGTGCCGAGATAAAATTTAGTAAATAGCTCTGAATTACGCATTAGCACGGCATTATCTGAGTAGATGTCTGTCTGCTGAGTCGACTGTTTAGAACGGTCACAGGGTTCGTCGACCCATTAGTGTGTAGTGTGACTTTCTATTTCGTGTGTTTGCGAGCACGTTAGTGGTCTTTATGATCGCGAATCATATAATATTAAATATAATTTCACAGAACCCTACATATTAAACGATGTTTTTACTTCAAAATTGACTGGACAAAATTGAACGATCTTTAAAAATGAGATTCTTCTTCTTTTTCTTGTTTTGGCTCGGCAAAAGCATTTGCCGGTGTCAATGTTTTATTTCAATGTAGATTACAACATATATTACACGATAAGTGTCGTGTAATTATTTCAATGTTCTAACAAGATGGTGGCTCCCTTGTTAGAACCTTCCAGGGAGTTTTTGTGGCATCTCAGAATTTCATGCTCCGTGGTATTATTTTCCATTTATGTACTTCGCTTATGCACAATAAACTAAATATATTACGTAAAATATCATCTAGTTTACAAAATATAAAGTCAAATAATACAAGATTATGAATAAAATATAAAATCCATTACATGAAAGACTAAAACCCTGCCAAAAACAATTTAAATGTTTGTTACCTCAGAAATTCGTCACATTTATTATTTAAAAAGAAGGCCACAGAGAAGGCCACATTTTAATTTAATTATCCCTTCATATCTAAAAGGAAATGTTGAGTTATTGAGGTATCTGTACGTTTAAAACAAGCCAAGACTAAGTAAATACATAACTAGGGTCAAGGATGTTATTAATTTTACTCTACTCCTTTCTCCTAAACTGGGTGTAAGTGTAGGCCACTTACTTATGTATTGGGATTTATATGTCAAATTCAAATAGTACGATGTCTATGAATTTGAATAAAAATAAACAAATTATATTTTTATACAAAGTAATTGTGTATATACAATAAAAAATGGTTAACCAACTAACTTCATAGTGTGATACAGTTTGTTAAAATCTATGTTCATTGTTATTACAAGGCGCGAGAATTTCGTCTCGACTTAAAAATTAACCCCAAGGATTTATGATAAGTCGCCCAAAGAAGAATTATAACTTAAGAAAACATCATAACAGTGAAGAGTGAAGTGTATTATAAATTAGTAATTCTTTATCTCGCCAAATAATAGACGAAATATCCAAATACTTATAAAAAAAAATAACAAACATCATATTTACTCATTGTAATACTCTGAATAACACTTATTTTCGATTAAGAAGGAATGAATCTTAATGAGTAATTCTATACAGTAAGCTTCATAAAGTTTGTAACGATTAACATAAATTCTACTTTAAATATATTTTGAATAGTTGTGCATTAACAATCAAAATAAATAATCTATACTAATATAATAAAGATGTAAAATTTGAGTTTGTGACATTGTAGGGGGTAAGCTCAGAAATTACTAGTCCGATTTGAATAATTCTTTCAGTGTTATATAGCTTATTTATCGGAGAAGGTTATAGACTATATATCATCACGCTAAAGGCAATAGGAGAGGAGCACAGATGAAAAATGTTTCAAAATCTCTTTTTTTCACTTGAGAGCTCCCGCTGCGTGTTAACGTTAGTCCAAAGTATTTATTCCACGCGAACGAAGTCGCGGGCAGGGCTAATTGGTTATAAATCTGAACGACGTATGAATCACAGTAAAAATAATAATAACAAGATTATATTATCTTATCTTATATTTTACATGGAAATGAACTATAACATTGATGAAAGCATAGTGATTCAGGTGATGATTTATAAACAAGTGAAACATTATTTTTGATATAATCTATATATTACTTTATTTTTTTATTTTAATATACATATGAACATATTTATGGTTCAATTGTTTAATGACTTAAAAATGCAAATCATGTTCCCAACATTATCCAAATACATGCGTCATTTTTGAATTCAAAAGTTTATAATAACCGACATTGAACTAATATTTTGTCAAATAAACCGAGTACATTGGCATGACACTAGAACAAGCACGTGGTAAGCAAGGTCGAATAAAATGCATTATGCCAAAAAGAAAACAAATTTATAAAAGCCTTGCTCAATATAGTTTTCATTAGAAAATGGGGATCAACAAATATTTGACGATATAACCTCACCTCAAGAATTCTTAGAGAGATAATTAAATAGGCGAATAAGAGCACCAATAACGCTATAGTCCGGTAACGCTGTTAAGACCTTGCTAGGTCAATAGCGTACACAGTTCGAGAAAAAAAAATCAATAACGTTTTAAAACAATTTTATTAAGTAACTACCTATACCCGCGACTTCGACAGCATGGAACTTAATGCAAAAAAAACTAAATGTATTAAGCCCATTTACTTATATATTCCAAAGTGATATAAGTATTTAAATGTTATTATATGCCGTTTTATTATGTAATATATACGAAAGGACTATTTCATTGTTTATCCCATATACATGTCCGCAAAGCTTTCCGAATGAGTACAATCAAAATAAGTGACGCTGTAGTCATTTTCAATTTCATTTTCAAAGAGAACAAAGTCGCGCGCAAAGATTAGACACTTTATAAATGTACTAGCCTCTGCCCGCGACTTCGTTCGCGTGAAATAGGAATAAAACGTCCCGATTTTGAAACATTTTTCATCTGTGCTCCGCTCCTATTGATCTCAGCGTGATGATATATAGCCTATAACCATTCCCGATGAATGAGCTATATAACAATGAAAGAATTATTCAAATCGGACCAGTAGTTCCTGAGATTACCCCCTACAACCTCACAACATCACAACGTCACAAACTTACAAACTCACAAACTTTACCTCTTTATAATATTAGTATAGATTAATTTAATACGTGCTTCGGCCGTCAACATATCATTGGTTTGATATTGTGCGAATAAAATCAATAAATCTATTTCACGCTTGTTTTATTTCTGAATAACATTTCATACGAACTCGTTTGAATTCTTTATATACTTGGAATGAAAGTAGTCAAATATGAATCAAGAAATACAATTTTACTTCCTCGATTTTGTGGTTCATTTACCCATTTTCCGCTTCAATAAAACATGAGATGAAACTAACCATTAAGTATATTACTCAAAGCTTTCCTTAGTCCACCGCACAATAAAACATTCCTAAATAGAATATTGGTACCGATTTATATTTATTTTGTTGATAAATGTATAGTTACATTATCCGGTATTTTATTTGGCAGGTCAGAGAAGAGAGTGAGATTTCCAGCTAAAATCAACTTGCTTCAATTTCGTAAAGCGTTTTCTTTATCACACAGCGCAATAATTACGATAGACAGAGATAACGCTATACGAAGCAGAACTTAGCCGATCATCTCGGTCTTATTCCCGAGGTCCCAAATTAAAAGGCAGGTACTTTAGATAAGATACCAGGACTTTTTCTAAGTCGCCTGGCTAGCTACCACACTCTAGTTGAATAGCTGTTAACCATGGTTTCAAGACCTTGCTAGGTCAATAAGGTAGTCAAATCGAGAAAAAAAAACTTTTTTTTTATTAATGTGGGGAAATCCCTATCGGATACGCCACCCGGGGATACCCTTCCGTTGGAGTGAGTAATGAGCGGGTTTTTTTTCTCGAACTGAAAACGCTGTTGACCTGGAGAGATCCTTACAGCTTCACAGAACTATTGAAGCGAGCGCTGAAGGCACTCAGCCGATTTGGAATGTTTGGGCTACTATCTGAGCTAACCTAAGCTATCTGGATATACGTATATGAGTTATTGAAACATCCATGTGTACGAAGCATGCGTACGCCTCAACAACTCCTATATGTATTTTGTGTCGGATAAATTCCTCCAAACTACATAGGATAGGATAGGGTAGGGAAAAATAAGGATAGAACTCATTGTCGTTTATTTCTCTGAAAAAGAAAAACAACGTGTAATCGTGTAGGCGTGCACGTGTGTATAGGTGGTATATGTAATGAGGTTTTGTGTCACTGTATCGCGCAGTGAGCGGGTGGTGGGTTGGTTTATGTTATATGTGCGAAACCGCCGTACTAGAGACGATACAGGCTCGTGCTAACTAGCAACCATGTCGCCCCAACGGTCGGCCCAAGGGGCCTCCTGCACCAAAGAGTGGCGGCCAAGCAGATATAGGTGTGTTGTGCCAACCATATATGAGTGCCAGTCTTCCTCTAGTAAGACATAGCTTCAAGTGAGATTGTCGTTAAATTCTAAAATCTATAATGTATAATAAGCGTTATTTTATTATCTGAGTTGTAGTTTATGTGAACCAGTATATGCATTTTTCTATGGCAGCACCAAAAACCTATAGCACTGTATGCAATGTTAAATTATTTTTCTTACTGAGAATAATAGATCTCTTCCGAGTATTTCTTCACTGCTGTGAACAGAATGTTGTAATTTTATAAAATAGTAATATATCTTCTAACAAATATGTAGACAATAAATAAATTTAAATAACAGATAAATAAATAAGTTAACGTTTTTATGTTGTAAATGACGTCAATTTACTATTAATAGGATTTATAAAAACTACACAACATCCAAACACTTCGGAAATGTCTGGATCATTCTACAGTTCTCTACAGATATTCCAAACAAACTAGTTGTACTAATTAACGACATGTCATTGATGCGACAGAAAAAAAAATTATACACATTAAAACTTTGTTATTGTGTTTATCGTAGGCAAAGAATAGAGTTCTAAAAATAGCAGTCTCAACCCTGTTTTTAAAGCGTTACCGGTAACATAAATCAAATTGTGATTGCCTTCTAGATGTTTCCACCCCCATTTTTATTATATAATAGCTGTGCCCGTAACTTCGTCAGCGTGGTTCTTAATGCAAAAAATAGTCTCTCGTTTACTGTCTAATATCTAAGATTTATTATTTATTTCTTGTGCTTAACTCGCGCCGTTATTTAAATTACAATAACTATTAATAGAGTGGACCGATTTTAATTAAACAAAGACTAAATGTTACTCAAGGACATGCTTCATGATTGTCTTGGTCAGGATTTTTCGTGAACGTAGTAGTTTAACAATGATACGTGTCCAAATAAATTGACGGACAGACAGGCATTGCTAAAAATAATTAAAATTTATTTTATCACTTATGCTTAGACACCTGCAATGATTTTTTTTGGAAAAATCTAATAATTACAGATATGTTAGATTTACATTTTTATTATATGTATAGACTAGCGGACAAGGTGGAAGTTGTTCTGCCTTAAAAAAAAAAAATTATGTCATAGGAGGCAAACGAACATATGGGTCACCTGATGTTAAGTGATACCACTGTCTATTCACACTTGTAACACCAGGGGAGTCGCAAGCGTGTTGGAGGAAGGCGAGGGGAGGAAGGGAAGAGAAGAGGAGGAAGGTGAGGGGACTTGGATCTCACTGACCGAACGCAACAATGCAAGCACAGTTATTATTTAAAATAAATTTCGCTCCCGCACACCAGATTAGGCACCCCTCGGCAGCGGCTCAAGTCTAGGTTCGATCCCTCGGCAGGGAGCCCTTGAGTGCGTTGCTTGCGCGATACAATGATACAAAAATTTACATCACTGCTACAACACTACACGATCACCCCCACACACGTGCACACCTAACACTTACACATGGAAGTGGAAGGGTTTTATTTTATTTTTTTCCTTATCGAACTGTAAAAACTCTAATTTTCCGATAAAAAATATATGGAGGGGTTGTTAAGGCGTGTATGCTTGGTACACACATGCATCTCAACAACTCAAACATATATGAATAGTTAGCTAGGTTAGCTAAGATAGGTCGCGAGTTTGCATGTAACAAGCAACACCCAAGCCGAGGTGCGCCGTGCACCCTTGAGCTAGTTGCCCAAATAAAACCGGTTGAGTGCCTTAAGCGCTCGCCTTAGTAGTTCGGTGAAGCTGTTAAGACCTTGCTAGGTCAATAGCGTAGTCAGTTCGAATAAAAAAAAAGAAATAAAAAAACAAAATGAAGATATATATACTACAAAGAATATAGCAATTCAACAAGTCTGTTATCAACTAAAATGGCGCACAACAGACAAGATTCCAGATTAATTTTGCCATTTACCATTGAACTTTGTTCCATAAGCACAATATGAGTGCAGAGGTCTACTTTAAATGGTTATTTAACGTTCATGACAGTCAGTTTCTACAAGAGCAAGGCAGTTTCAATGTCTTGTAATTGACGTTTATAATATTAGCTACTTCCTAGTTTATTTGTAAAATTATTTACTGTAAAATCGACTAGAACACGCCCTTAAAACTAATTCCAACTTCGTAATAATAATATATACGTACGATAACGAATACAATACAATACTAAGTGATAGAAGTCCAATTGAAATATGTAATTTTCAATAAGATATAACAAATAACCAAATTACTCATAATATAACCTTTATAGGTAATAGAACCACGCTGAAGCTATTACTGGTTTCGGCATGAATGAAACGGCTCGCCCTAAGTACAACCTTACCACCCGAACCACAGAAACACCGACGTGAAGTAACAGTGCTTGCATTGTTGCGTTTCGCTCGGTCATTAAGAGCGCCGGAGTTCCACCTCCGCTCCCCTCCCCCTCTCCTATTTCTCCAAACACAGACTGACAATGCACTTGGTACTCCCCTGGTGTTGCTAGTGTCTATGGACGGCAGTGATCACTTAACATCTGGTGACCCGCCTGTTCGTTTGCCTCCTATAATATAAAAAAGTATACATATATTATTTTAGGCAACTAAACTGAACTATCATATATAAGAAACAACCGAAAATATTCATTGAAATGAAATATAAGTACAAACTTTAGTAATTAATAAAAATTAACATTAATATTATATACCCATCCCTACTCAATTTCATACAGTTTATCTGTAAATAAATGATAATAATATTGGAACACACACAATACTAATTTAAATACCATATTGATTATACACAAAACAAACTTGATGTAATGATATAATCTTTTTTCTCATTACGTAATTACCGCAACAATGTATTCCTTGATTTGATTCCTTGATCTGAC
>JACEII010000064.1:2415988-2463666 GCA_014332785.1 Antheraea mylitta | reverse complement strand
CAAGGACTTCCGTAACACTGTCCTACGGATAATCGATATTTCACTTTAGATAGTTGCTTTCTTGTGTTTCTAAGTTGTTCGTATATTAATACTAACATACATTTATTAAGGATCCTTAAATTTAATCATTAAATGTAGGTATAATATTGTCAGACTAAAATACGGTTTAAAATTTTAACTCTGGTTTAAGATCTTGGTGCAAAGCCGCCCTAAAAATATTGAACCTCCATACATAATAATAATGTTCAGGTTATTTTTTTCATTTAAAGAACAGTACTTGGGCGACTGAGCCTAGCACGGTTCTTTAAAAACATTTTTAAATTAAAATAAACTGTTAGGTTTGCCTCACAAAGTTAGTATTTTCTTACAAAAAAAAAATTAAAGTAGGATATCTCTTGGGGTTACACAGATTTTCGTAGCAACCCCTTTTCATCTAAGCTATTTTTGTTTTGAAAGCGGCGGTGAAATTTACCGTTACATTCTAGCTATATTTTTTCATTGCCTGAAAACTCAGTTCAAAAAGTTTTCTCTGAATTAAATCTAGCTAGCTCGACTTATCGTTCCCGAAATTATTTACATACTAAGTTTCACGGAAATCGTTGAAGCCGTTTCCGAGATCCTGAATATATAATAATATAAAAATATACAAGAATTGCTCGTTTAAGGGTATTAGATATGGTGAAATAATCCGATAACTTAAGTATAGAAGTTGCTAGTATACTTGTGGTATATACGATGTCACCGTATTGAGAGTGTGTATTGTGCAGTAATATAAGATTAACAATAAAAATATTATTTCTAGAATTACGTTACGTTGAGGTTAACTGATTCATTTTACTAGGTGGTAGAGCCACGCTGAAGCTATAACTGGTTTCAGTATGAATGGGTCGGCTCGTCCGAGGTAGTACCACTCTCACACAGAAAACCGACGTGAAGTAACTGTGCTTGCATTGTTGCGTTCGGTCAGTGAGAGCGCTGGAGATTCAACTCCCCTTCCTTTCCCTTCCCTCCCTCCCCCCACCCACTTCCTCTTTCCCACCAATACAGGCTGGCAATGCACTTGCGACTCCTCTGGTGTTGCTGGTGTCTACGGACTGTGATTCTCACTTATTATCAGGTGACCCACGTGTTCATTTGCTTCCTATGATATAAAAAAAATTGTACTACATGATAAGTCTAAAGATAACTCGGATTAGATTGACATGTAAGGTTCCTTTTTGCCGGTAACAAATATTGTTTTTTTTTTCTCGATCTGACTACTATATTGACCTAGACTCTATTCACCGAACTGCTAAGGCGAGCGCTTAAGGCACTCACCCGATTTTATTTGGGCAACTAGCTCAAGGGTGCACGGCACACCTCGGCATGGCTGTTGCCTGTTACATGCAAACTCGCGACCTATCTTAGCTAACCTAGCTAACTATTCATATATGTTTGAGTTGTTGAGACGCATATGTGTACCAAGCATACACGCATCAACAACCCCTCCATATATTTATTATCGGAAAATTAGAGTTTTTTCAGTACGATAAGGGGAAAAAATAAAACCCTTCCACTTCCATGTGTAAGCGTGTAGGCGTGCACGTGTGTGGGGGTGATCGTGTAGTGTTGTAGCAGTGATGTCAATTTTTGTGTCACTGTATCGCGCAAGCAACGCACTCAAGGGCTCCCTGCTGAGGAATCGAACCTAGACTTAAGCCGCTGCCGAGGGAGGCCTAATCTGGTAACAAATATTGTATTAAATGCTTCTTGGTCCATATAGTATTGCTTTATGTAATGGATTACTCAGTATATGTCTCATACATGTAATTAGTTTACACGTTTATATACATACTCACATGAATTTGTGTGTGTTATGTGTTATATACATTAAAAAATAGCTTTATTTCAATATCTATACTTTGTTTTAATGTTATTTCATAATGAGCTTTAAAATAATCGGCTATGAGGCTAGATCACATCAGTTTACATTTTCATCAGAAGTGCAATCACCTACCAAATTAATCTTGGGCGTAAACAATATTAAAAACAAATAATATCCATGATTTAGTAACCAATTAGGAAAAGTGATGTAGATTTCTTTTATTCAGTTTAATTCAATATTTAGAGAACATTTTAAACTTAGTACCATTTTTTTCATTCTATTTCACAGAAATATATGCATTATATGCAGAACAGTACAGTACATTTATTTCTGATTTTACAAAAACATTTGGTTCGAACTCCTCCGTAATTTCTATCTAAATAATTTGTTAATGTAAAGAAATTTGTATATTTCTACTGAGGCCTGAAATATACTGACAATAAGAGAAAACAGTAAGTATTGCAGTGAATAAATAATCAAAGATTCCTGTACTCTGTTTATGTTGCGATTTCTCTTTATTTCGGAACTTTATTTAAATGACCGTCCAAACAGAAAAGGCCCCACGATCGGAACAAAATGCACCAACGACAGTGGAAACAAGGTTCACATTACAATAGTCACCATTAGTGTATGTTGTGAAATAACTATAGATAAATTTACAACTTAATTTCCTTCTACTTTACATGTTATACCAATTTATAAAATGCTATTTTAATTATTAATGAAGCGTCGTAACATCGGAAACGAGTTCAGAAAACCAGAAGTTAACCTAAATTTTTCCCTTATCGAGCTGAAATAGTTTAGAAAATTATGCGACACAAAATACATATAAGAGATGTCGAGGTACATATGTATGCTTGGTACACATATATGTTTTAATAATTCATATAATAATGAATATGTAACTTAGTTTATGTTAACTCTGACAAATCGCGAATCACATGCATCAGGCAACAGCCCAAGACGAAGTGTGCCGTGTCTCCTTGAGCTATTTGCCCAAACAAAATCGGCTGATTGATGCCGTAAGCGCTCGCCTTAGTAGACCGGTGAAGCTGTTACTACCCTGGTAGCTCAATAGCGTTGTCAGTTCGAAAAAAAGAAAAAGAAAACCTAAAATTTCTAACAAACGCTGCTTTTTCATCACTAAAGATAATGTTAGCTTATAGAATTGTTTAATTCTTTTTACTAAGATAAAATGAACTTTTTTGGTTGATATAGACAATCCTTTCTAAGACGTCTTGAAAAGATATGTATACATACCCATTATAACAATGCAAATCTAACATGTTTGTAGTTTTAAGATTTTTAATAGTAATAAGTACTAAAATATAATTGCATCATTTTTAGAAATTTCTGTCTGTCTACCTGTTTTTTGTACACGCATCACTACTAAAGTACTTCGTTCACGACAAAACTTTTTCAAGAAAATCACAAAACATGTCCTTGAGTAACATTTAGTCTTTGTTTTATTAGAATCGGTTCTCTCTATCAAAAGTTATTGTAATTTATTTTTGTGACGAAGTGACTTAGTACGAGAGAGAAGTAGATAGTAATTAGACTTAATACATTAACGGTTTTTTACAAAAAAGTTGAATACGTATTGAATACTAGCTTTAATCTTTCCATGCCATCTTTCTCTTTTGTCTCGTTTTAGTTAGGTTAGGTTAGACTTACGAAAAAAAGGATAAAGCGAACTTGCCTCGTACGAGCGCAATGCATTTAGTACGAGACCTTTTTAAAGCAAGTATTTAATACGTATTAAACTTTTTTGTAATAGCAATGTTATTAGAGTTTTGTACATCCAAACATCACAAATCGGCTGAACGCCTTCAGCGCTCGCCTTAGTAGTTCGGTGAAGCTGTAAAGACCTATCCAGGTCAACAGCGTTTTCATTTCGAAAAAAAAAAGAGTTTTGTACATCAGGTTTTACCCGGACGAAGTCTCCATCACAGCTAGTTCAAGTATAACTTTATAGAGTTGTTTAAACGTAGCATCAAACAAAATGTATTCAGTTACATTTATTAATAAGCACTTTATTATGCGTCGGTAAAAATGGCCTAATTTGAGCTAATTAAAATTATAATCATGTTTCTTAAAATACGCTATCTCTATAGTCTTATTACATAAACTTGTTTACACGGTTTATGTTTTTATATCAGCGAAGAGTCTGAGCATATTAATTAGGTTATTCTCTTTTTTATTATAACTACCGCATAAAGTGTACAGATAATTACTTGAAGTCGTGACCTTTAGGCATTTGGTGCTTAAACGATAAACAATATTTTACACAAAATGAAAATATCAAGCACGTGACTAGATATTGTGATATTTTATTATCATTTTTGTTTTTGTTTCATACAACGCAAACGAATTTGTTTATATTCCCACGGTGTACCGACCGATCGTAGTGTTGGGGCGGCATCACTTCGACTTTAAATAACTTAGATTGCTGATTGTAGTGCTGAAGATATTAAGGCCTTACCAGGCGTGGTCAGTTCGAAAAAAAAAAATGCTAATTTAACTATTATCATACAGATTGGATATTCTAGGAAAATCGTAGTCGTCCAAAGGTTTGACCGCTAGTATGTCAATTAGATGTTCACAATCCGGAATTGGCGTACATTTACCAATTAAAATTGGTAACAGTGTCGGCTGACGATGAAAGGAAATACCGTAACAAAACCTAGACATAAGGTACACTCTTATGGTATCAACAAACATGGGAAACGTATAGAACTTTGAATTTTTCAGAGTTTATAATCGTCAATATGTTGTGTGCTGGCGCGGCGTGATGGTAATAACTCCATACCTTCGTTTGGGAAAAGGCCTATGGCCCTGACACGGATTTCTCACAGCCTAATGTGGTGATGAGTATTTTAGTAGATATAAATATATATATATGCAATTTTTTATCTCTTTGATACTATCACCTAGAACCTATTGAAAGTTGTTTTCTCTACATCCCATAAGTGAAGATACGGTTACCCATATGATAGGTAAATTAAAATCGAATGCGACAGGTACTGACCACATTGATTTAAAAATTATTACAGCAACCCTCCCGTATATAGTAAAAGCCATTACTTCGATAGTCAACCCATCTATAACAACTTCAACCGCCCATCTCTGGAAAATCGCGTTTATAAAACCAATTCCAAAAAATCAACCCAACTGGCGTTCAAGATCTCCGGCCGATTAGTATACTTCTGTGTTTATCCCAAATATTAGAGAAAGTTGTTTCACTACAATTAACCGCCTATATAGAAAAAATTAATATTATTTCTAAATTTCAGTCAGGTTTCCGTAAAAATAGAAGCACAACAACAGCACTCTTAGACGTGGTGGATAATATACTATCGGCTCAGAATCAAGGCATGCGTACCTTGTTGACAATTTTACACTTTTCTCGTGTTTTTGATACCATAAACGTAACCCTGCTTTTACCTAAATTAAGGTATTATGGTTTCGATTCGGCTACTGTTGAATGGCCTCATAATTTTTTAAGTAATAGATTTCAATATGTGGAAATAGGAAGTGGTGTTGGTGATAAAGTTTCATTGTCTCTTATGCCTATTGAGAGAGGTGTCCCACAGGGTTCAATTTTAGGTCCTTTGTTGTTTAATCTATATAGAATAACGCTATGTGAATCGCTCATTCTGTCTAATCTAAACTATGCTGATATTGTATATGATTCTTGTATTCTCTATAAAACAAAGAGGTTTATACAGAGGGTACAGAATGCCTGCGCACGTTTCTGTTTTCACATACCACCACGAACTCACGTCACGCCCTTATTAAATCAAGGGCGACTCCTAAAAATGGAGTATAGAAGGCAGCTGCACCTAGTCACACTATTAGTTGGTACAATAAAAACCGGGAAGCCTCAATATCTCTATGAAAAACTAGTTTGGGCAAGAGATCAGAATAGTTATAGAACTAGAGCTTCTAAGTATATTATATGTACTCATCGGCATGTTACTACCTCATTTTGGGGTAGTTTTAGGTTAGCTGCTACTAGATGCTAGAACGACGACCCCTCCAATGCCAAATCTCAACATGGTACTTACATATAAAATTCATTTTAAAAAGTTTTTATTAGCATCACAATTGTTTTTTTCATTTTGTTTAATTTATATTTACCTTTAATATATATTTATACTAGCGGGCGCCCAGTGGTCGACATTCGACCATAGTAAATTGATTTTTTAAAGTTTGAACTTTATTAGGGTTCTTTTGTCATAGGGTATACTTCTATAATCAAAGGTTTTCATCATAGCTACTCAGTTATTTAAACATTAAAAAAAATCTATATGTAAATGAAAATTGAAATTAATTATAAATTTGAAACAAAAACCACGCGGTAAAGCTCTAAAATTTTAAGCAAATATAACTTTACGAAAAGAAAGAAATTTATCGCAACCCATGATACAATTTCCAATTAATTTTACACAACACCATGGGGTGGTATTTCTGGGTGATATTGAATTAAATGTAGTCTATTCATTATGAAAAATAGTGATATGCCCAGTATCATCGTTTGAAAAAATAATGGATGTACAATACAATCAAATGGTGAATCCAAGACCAAAACGTTTTTAATACTACCATTAGCTTTTGAAAATAAATTCTTTTTTGTTGATACATGAGGTTGAATTGCAACATTGTAACCGCGGAGGTCTAAGTCATGGATTACTTTTATGAACAAAATTCTTATTTTGATTACACAAAGTATTATTTTGCTCATTTTTTTTATTAAATCATCATTTGAAGTGAGTTCACCATAAAAATAGTAAACATTACAATAATAGTTATATGTTATAATATCATTGTTGAATGTAAGATGGAAAATAGTAATTGAAACGTAAAAGTTAAAAAATATATATCGATACAGTCGAGCATAGCAACTTCCTTCGCAACCTTTTTTGAAGTCGTTGTTGACGGCTGTCAAAATGCCTTTTTTATTTTCATGTGTGTATATGTTGTGTAAAATTCAAACAGTAGTGTGAGTAGTGCATATTTTAATTAATTTAATGTACTTCTAATACATTTTATATAGATTAAACAGCTTTCTGCGCTTTCCGCCATATAAACTTTAACTATGCCAAATTTCAAGTTCACCCGTTCACAGGAAATCGGTTAAAAAGGGGTACAAAGATTTTGCTTCACGTATTAATATATAGATATCCTATTAATTTTATTTATTTATTTCCCCAGTGTACGATATATACTATATTATTTTTTACGTTAATTGTTTTCCTTATATATATTGTATTTCATAATTTTAATTGATTGATCGCTCCGTGACTTGCATTGCGTTCCAGCTGAAAATCAGCGCTAAGTGTTTCTCATAAAACTTTAGCATATGCTGAGCTGGATTCCATTTCGTAATGTTGAAACGTGCATATATTTTTTCCATTGTTGTATATTTGTAAATAAACATTATGAATGAATATTTCTTTCCTTCTTTGTTGTTACAGCTGCTTGAAAAAACACGTTCGACATGTACCTGAAAGTAAAGTCTATAATACCTGGTAATATAAAGAACAAAAAGGAAAGTAAATTAAAGCAATTGTAGAAGCCGCAGATTTGAACGTGCGCAAAGAATGAATATAAAAAAAATAACGAGAAAATGACAGGTCGCTAATTGATCAATTATATATATATATATATATATATATACTTCGACCCTCCACGGAGCAAACTAAAAGAAACCCACTATTTATTGTTTTCACTTATTCACATCACGCGCTTTAATAGTTCGTTGGTAATTTCTCTAAAATGAAGTATAAAAAGTATTATTTAAATTAGTAAATCATTATTAATTTTTAAGTATATATTAATCACGTACCGCAAATTGACTTGTCGTTATTTATATTGCCCGGGTACTATAAATAGTGCCCTGATTGACTAAGTGATCCACTTTCTTTCTACTTTTTTTGTTTTGGCTCCGCAGAAGCATTAGCCGGTGTCAGTATTTTTCTTCAATGGAGATTACAATACATTTTACACAATAACACGTGTGATTATTTCAATGTTCCAACAAGATGGTGGCTCCCTTGTTAGAACTTTCCAAGTAGTTTTTGTGGCATCTCAGAATTCATGGTCCGTGGTATTATTTTACAGTCACTTCACTTATGAACAATAACAAAACTGGATTACGTAAAACACCAGAAATTTTATAAAATATAGAGTCAAATAACATAAGATTACGAGTATAATATGAAATGTAGTAATTTTATGGAATACTAAAATTCTATATATCCTGTAAATACCTATAGTGTACAATAAATATGGTTTAATATTAACTACAGTATATTTAGTAATACCTATTTATGTACCATTCAGTTATAACTAAAATATTGTAAAAAATCTATAAAAAATGACCGACGTTATCAGCTATTCTTTGTTTAAAATTAAAATCTTTTTATTTTTTATTAATGTGAAGGACATAGCCCACAAAACCTTAATATAATACAAACAAATAATACTTGTTTTTATATCAGTTATTCTTGTAGAATGTCCTTGTATTATTTTTATCTGCAACCTTGAATGGCTGCCCCAGATAGCGCGTCCTCGTAAGGGAGACTAAAGGAAAACAAGGGGTCATGTACGGGCCGCGCCCTATTCGAGAATGTTCCGTAGAACTGATAACGTTCTTTTATTTATTTAATTATAATGACAATTTCTCGTGTTCATGTTAACTCCAGAAATGTTTTAATTCGTCACATTTTTAGCATTACGTCAGAACTGATTAAAGTTGATGATTTTGACTATTATTATTTTGTCAATGCCACACAGTATTTTAAATATGAAAAAACACTTTCACGCACGGTAATTCAATTCCTAAGTAATGGTAATAAAATAACTGATATCTATATACATACATATGTATGCACTAGCAAATAGTCCCGACTTCCTCTGAGTTACATTACAATAAAAAACTTAATAACAATAAAAAATACGAGTAATACATCAATGGCGAGATATTGTAAAATGGATCATAGAAATATTCTCTATGAAAAAAGACTTCAATTTTGTATGATAATTAAAACTGTTTAAATATACTTAAATCAATTCTTTGCGGGAATCGAACACGCTACCTTTCATCTCAGTATTAAAGTTTCACTAGGCTATATTCATATTTCACAAAAGTAAGTGAGACACTTTATTATGCAAGATATGACATACACAACAAAAGAAACTGAAGCGTCACGGGACGCCTGGCAAATGTGAAACATCGGAATTGTTTGAATGGAACGAATCATAAATTACACTATTATATGTATGCGACCTCAGTGCAGCAAGAGAGATTACGCATAGTCGCATTCCATCGTCGCGTCGTCGCTATGCCAACAGTCAGATTTATCCCTACCTATAGATTATTCACAAGAAAAAGCAGTTTACAACTACCTGTCTTTATTTATACGTGCTCAATCGATATTTTCCAACACGTGCTGTGCCGTGCACCCTTGAGCTAGTTGTCTGAATGAAATCGGCTGCGTGTCTTAAACGCTCGCCTTAGCAGTTCGGTGAAGCTGTAAAGACCTTGCCAGGTCAATAGTGTAGTCAGTTAAATAAAAAAACGTTCATGTGTTAATTAATCTTGTAATTTTTTCTAAATTTTTGTGTATATGTGGACATTTATCCACGCGGATTCAAACGGTTAGTGGATAAGCAGTTTTATTTGAAATCATCAATCAACTGGGTTTATCAGCCAGATGTCGTCATTATCCTCTTCAAATAACCATTATAGTAAAGTCAAGTATTCAGCCGAGTAAATTAGATATTATAAGTTCGTGTTGTTGTCCCAGATCCTGATTTCTGAATCATGTTATTTAATTGGTTTTAGCTTACATTTTACTGCAAATAAACAAGAATATATGTACTTTGATACTGAACTATGACATAACTTTCAATAGATAAATATATGTTTTTACATTTATTTGGAAAATTAAAACACAGTTACGTTATAATTGTCATGAATAAAATAATTTTGTCTTATTTATGTCAAAAGGCAGCAAACAGACATACGACCAACCTGATGGTAAATGGTTACCGTCACCTATAGGCAGCTACAACACCACGGGCAACACTGCTGTATTGCCGATTTTGAGGAACGCATTTCAGTCCCTTGTTGAAAAGCCCCATATCAGAGCATATTCCATAACAAGAGCTAGCAAGTATTAGTTTCGTTATGGTATTTATATACAAATCTTTCGGATCTGACATATAATTAGAGTAATGTAGATTTTTTTATATTATAGGAGGCAAACGAACAGGTGGATCACCTGATATTAAGTGATCATCACCGTCCATAGACACTTGCAACATCAAAAGAGTCGCAAATGCGTTGCCAGCCTTTGTATCGGTGGAAGGGAAGAGGAGAGGGAGTAAGTGAATTGAGATGGGCCTCCGGCGCTTTCACTGACCGAATGAAATGCAATCACTGTTACTTCACGTCGATTTCTGTGAGAGGGTGGTATTATCCCAGGCGAGCCGACCCATTTATGCTAAAGCCAGTAATAGCTTCAGCGTGGCTCTACCACCTACAGTTTTTAATGACCCTATAACAATTTTAATGAAATATGCAAGAGCCATAAGAGGTACAAAAACTTAGATACATTCTAAAGATAAATTAAAAATCATCATATAAATACTTGTACCATTTAATCTGATAAACACTAAGTCCATTACGTTTAATTTGGATAACGATTATTTTCTGGTTTTCCGATCCATTTTGAGGAACTCTTATGATATGTTATCATAAATCATAAGATTAGTCGCGAAAAAAGGCCAACTAGATAATATACAAGGAAATAAGATACCGTTTATCTTTTCTGGCAATAACCCTATTCTAGAAACGTGTATTAAAAGATTTTAATCAATAATTTAATTGCGAAAATGATTCATGTATATTGGGACATTAAGTTATGTGATTGATGAATTATAATAAATTTTGCAGTCGAAGAGAAATTTCCTAGTTTAATTATAGATTGTATTTCCATTTTCTTAAAATAATTATACCTAAGATATAAATTTTAAAATACACACTTCACCTTTTTGGTTCTGATTGCAGGTTTTACCAAAGAAACGGATCATAATCGTTCAAGCGTTGTTACATCAGGACATTACTACAGTATAAATATAAGAGACAGTACGGAAACTACCTACAGAGGACCGAAAACGGCACACTTAGCCAAACATGCGCACCGACGAGAGGCTTTAACTGATATTCTATAGACAGCAGTGCAACGTATTTTTTTATATAACCCTGAGAATGTGTATGAAAAATTTCATGATCATCGCTTTATTATTTAAGGAATAAAAGCTTAATAAACAAACAATCGTATTTGTGATATTAGTAAAGATGGCAAACCTTGAATAGATATACATTAATAACATTAACCTGTATTTTAACGTTGCTCCATCAACCTGTTGTGTTGAAACCATGGAGTACCACTTCTATTTATTCTTACTTTGTTTAGTTCCTTTCAGTATTGATTGAACCATTCATATATGTATCAGTATCACAAGAGTGTTCCTAGTTCGTTCTACGGGTCGTAATTTTTCTGTTTAACAACTCACAACATACGTAGTGAGTGGAAAATCCTTGAAACACTCAGTAAAGTAGTCATTCTGAAACATCATAGTAGCGGTTATCGTCTATAACATACGAGATTTTCCTTTCTGACTCACCTGTGCGATATAGTACTTACTCATAATTGATAAGAATAGTTTGACGGTGATTTATCTTAATAAAATCATAACAATGTATTTTACACAATGTTTATTTTTACTAGGTTTATCTCTAGTAAATATTTAGATAATCTAATTACTCTTTTGAAAGTAGCGCCAGGAAAATTGTAAACATAATGTTCAGAAAATCCTATTTAAAAATTCTTCTTTGATATATTTACTTACAGAACAAGAAATGATGAGAAAACGTATAAAATAATTTTATAAAGTTCTGCACGCAAATTCGTCCGTGTGGAGTAGTTACTTTAAGCTAACGCTAACACGCAGTGAAACCTTTAATAAAAAGAAATTGAAACATTATTCATTGCTGCTCTGATCCTACTGGTCTTAGTGTGATGATATATAACGTATAACCATCCTCGATAAATGAGTTATATAACACTGAAATAATTTTATAAGTCTGTCAAGTAGTTCCTGAGATTAACGCGTTCAACCAAAAAAATAAACCTTCCAGCTTTATAATATTAGTACTCATAGATGGTATAGATTTTATGATTTATTTATATGATGATTTTTATACACTTTTTCTTTTTTTTATAACTTCTACTCATCAGAATATATCGAACTAATTATACCTTATTCTTTCTAGAATTACACCAGGAGCGTCGTACTACTCGGTCACATAGGATTTTGGCATAATTCGAACAAGGTTGTGCCAAAATTCGGTGAGAAATACCATGTTTTAAATTTATAAATTCATGCCATCCACTTTCTTTCGGCCTCACTTTGGCACAATCAGTAAGCGAGGCTCATTATCAAACTGTCTACAAAACATACTTAATTAAACATAACTTACCAATGATTTATGCCCTAAAGAAAGTCTTTATAGTATTAATATCAATTAACATTGATTAAATTCGACGTTAACACTTTAGGACCTCAGAACATACCTTCTTTTTACTCCTACCTTTAATCATAACTTACCAATGATTTATGCCCTAAAGAGAGTCTTTATAGTATTAATATCAATTAACATTAATTAAATTCGACGTTAACACTTTAGGACCTCAGAAAATACCTCCTTTTTAGTCCTACCTTTTGGTCTGAAAGGCGTTCACAGTTTTACCGGACTTAGGGAGCGCTTAAGACACTTACCCGATTGGCAACAAACTCAATGATGCTAAAACGGCCGAAAGAGACTTGGGTTGTTGCCTTAAATACAACAGCGCGAATCTGTCTAAGCTAAACTACCACTTATATACATTAGTAGGTTATATATTTGTAGTTCTTACGATGGTATCGGATAGTAAGATGGTAAAACTGTGAGAGCATCTGTCGGAACATTCCGATACTAGATTAAACAAAACTAGACGACCCGTGCCCACTACATTGGGAGGTAAACATTTATAAAAAACTAGTTTGTGACTTAAAAATAAAAGCTGCACATATGCTGTCAATGACTTTTTTTAGGCATTATCAAGCTCTACAACTTTTCTCTAGAACTCAATCATATATCTCTCATCGCATTTTTGTTCGACCGTTTTTTCTCCGATTTACCTTGCAAATTCGACTACCACAAAAAGTCTTTTCATTTTTCGTATTTATGAATAGCCTATGACACTCACAAATAACGTGACTTTCTAATGGTAAAAGAATTTTCAAAATCGGTTTATTGGCCCTCTTTATAACATTGGTATAGGTAAAATTTCTACATACGTAAATATAGATCTTGTGCTGACTCCTTTCCAATATAAAACCGCATGATTAAAATTGTATGCGACGCATGAAATAACCTGTCATCAATTGACCCTCGATGAGTCGCTAATTATTCAGAAGACACGATGGAAAACAAAACTAAAAATTTATGAGTTTAACGTCATCACACACGCGTTAAATGCGGTTTAGTGACGAAATTAGGTAAATCATAAATCACGTGTAGTCCACACAAAAAGTAGTAATAATCCGAACCGAATTCGTATTAACTACTGTAGCCCGGTGAAGTTATTAAGATCTTGCTAGGTTAATATCGTAGTCAGTTCGAAAAAAAAAGTATTAACTACATTTATTATTCTATCAAAAGCAGATCAGATTACGCGTTGTGTAAATAAAAGTTTCTAAAAGTTAGATTATTTGTCACGAAATATTTGTAATCTAAATTAAGACACAATAATGTTATTATTTATGTCACATGACATCATAGTAGAATATTCTTGAGGAATGATTCCCAAACTGGAATCCATAGAACTCAAACGTAACGGAGAAGTTTCACGAATCATAGAAAAAATTTAATTTACGAAAAATGAAATATGAAATATTTTCTGTTAAAGATAACATAATATTGGTACATATATTGTTAAAAAAAATTCGAATGACACAACATTGTAGTTTTTGAAAATTAAGTACCGTTTCTACAAAATAAAATAATTTCGTTGAGTAAACCGTAAATTGAAAAATTTAGAAACCTCTTTTCTAGCGTGTATAATGGTAGTAATATTAGTCCGCACTGTATTTGCTACGTTTAAATATTGAATAACATATTGAATCAGCTTGGACAAGTTACACTACGACGCGGCATCATTTATTCTAACTAATATTATACATACGAAAATTAGTTTATTTGTTACGTTTTCACGTCGTAATTATTAAACCGAATATCATAAAATATTGTACTACAATAACTCCAGTGAGGCCGCAGGCAAATGCTAATAAGCAATAATAATACTGAAACGTGTACTAAAATTTTCCAGAACGCGCAAACCAAACACGTACGGTGAGGTGAAATCGCTTCCTGTGCTATTTACAGTTTTACTCCATTTCTTGACGTAAATCATGATTTCCTTTAAATATTTTAGGTTCACTGTTATTAAGAAAATTTCCTACCACATTAGGACCCTTCTCACCTAAAGATTTAATACCTGTAAATGATGCCTACATATATCGACAAATGTATGTCATAAAAAATGTGTTATATCAAAATAAGAAAGTACATCGATGTACTAATGCTTCAAATGGTCAGTGAACAATAATTATGTATTACATTACGTTGCATAGGATTTTTTCCTAGACCATTAATATGCTTACCCCCTAACATACACACATCAAAAAAGTCTAAGCAACATGCGTGATATTACAATTTTTACCATTTATATTAATTAATTTCTAAGTATTTACTCAAACAAAGTGCGTAGGTAAGTAAACTTTTTTGTCATTGATGACATACTGGCTGGTTGTAAAAAAAAACTTTGATTATGTTTTGTTTTTTTCATAAGATTCAAATGACTGCGAATTTGTTTGAATTGAAATGCGTTTTAATTGCTACGTTTAGTCTTGATTTTATAATTTTACCAACCATTTAAATAGGTAGTTTTTGGCGGGATTTTAGTCTGTCATGTAGTGGATTTTATATTTTATTCATAATCTTGTGTTATTTGACTATATATTGTGTAAATTTAGTGGTGTTTTACGTAATATAGTTAGTTTATTATGCATAAGTGAAGTGAATGGAAAATAATAATACGGAGCATGAAATTCTGAGATGCCACAAAAACTCCCTGGAAGGTTCTAGCAAGGGATCCACCATCTTGTTAGAATATGGTTTCACACGATGCTTAATATTGGAATGATCACACGAAGTTTGTGATATTATTGAATACGTGACAATGGCAGTAATAATCGGAAAGATTGATTGCCAAAAATAAAGTTAAAAAAAAAAACATGATGACATAAACAGTCTCATCAATTCAATGAATAATCGTTGCCGACAAGTTCTGAAGAGCAGAGGAGACCATACTTTGTATTAAATTGTTCTATTCTTTCACAATAAATACATTTTCTTTAGAAATTTCATCTTGTAAAAAAAACGTTTAGTTTCTTATGTATCTTAGTTCCTACAGTATATTCTAATATTGTTCATTTCTGTCATTAAAAGAACTTATAAAGACAACAGCTGTTATTTTTACATCATAGAACTCTAAAGATATTATTTTAAAAATAAAATACAACGTTTAAAGTGAGGAACCATCCTAAAATTTAAATTAGTACATGTTGCTTAGACTTTTTTGATGAGTGTATTACAAAGCGAAATCTCTCTCTTTTTTTTTGTCTGTTGGTTAACGAATTGTAACTCGAAAATTATTGCAGTGAATTATATCTAACTTTGAAAATAGTGTTTTTAAACATAAGTATGTCCAATGATTTTCGAGATATAAACATACCGTCGGACAGGTAATAATATCAAGAGAAAACAGAATGCGCTGAATGTCATAAATACCTTTCTAAATTAAACATGCACGGAGTTATTACAAAAAAATTAAATACGTGTTGAATACTTGGATTAAAAATGTTACGTTTTAAATTACGCAAACAATCAGATCAGTGACTTAAGTGACTGAGTAGCTTACAAAATAAACACGTCATTTTTACATCAGAGATTACATACGTAGCTGCGTATCTCAAAGACTTATATATAATTTATGAGCAGACTATTAACATATACGAAGTTATAAATTGTTAATTGTGGTATTCACATATTTATCACCATAAGATTATTTTTATAGAGAGCTTATTGCGCCTCAAAAAGCATTACAAATAATAATAATCAAAATTATCAATGATAAAATAGTTGGAGTAACATTTTTCTGTGTAATCCGTCGTAAATAATAACGATTATCTATTACTATAATAAAACTGTAACAAATCGAAATCTGTACATTAAATATTTTTTGAAAATTTTAATCAGGGTAGACTATGTTATCGATTTAGAAGCCAAAAATAATCTTTTTACAATTTTTGTCTGTCTGTCTGTCTGTCCCTATGAACACGCATCACTCTGAAAGTACTGAACCAATCTTGACGAAACTTGACATAGTGATAACTAATATTACGAGATTACATCAAATATACTTTTTGTCCCAAAAACGCAAAGGGTTCTCCAAGATAAAGGATTAAAGTCTAGAATTTAAACCCGTATTACTCTGAAAGTACTGAACAATTTTTATTATAAGGCTACATCCAGGATACTTTTTGTCCCATTAAATGCAAGGAAGTCTCCAGGATAACGAAAGATAAAAATTTAAAGTTAACGTAACTAGACTTTTTTGCGACACCTTAGTGCAAGAGCCCGCAACGTTGGAAGAACAAGAATTTTAGAATACCTGGTTCTTTAATATATCGATATATATTTTTTTGTATCATAGGAGGCAACCGAACAGGGGGGTCACGTAATGTTAAGTGACCACCACCGTCTATAGACACTAGCAACGCCAGGGGTGTCGCAAATGCGTTGCCAACCTGTATATGGGGGAGGAGTAAGGGAAGGGAAAGAAGGAAAGGGCAAAAGAGGTAGGTTTCCGGCGTTCTCACTAACCGAAGGAAACACTACAATGCAAGCAATGTTATTTCACGTCAGTTTTCTGTGAGAGGGTGGTATTAGCCCGAACAAGACAACCCATTCATGCTGAAACCAGTTACAGCTTCAGCGTAGCACTACCACCTACACAAATTATCAATATATCAATAGACAGAATTTAGGACACCTGGTAGCTAGTTAGCGTTGTATTTTTAATGCGCATTTTAATTTAATTAATTTTGATTTATGAATAAGTTTAGGAACATTTTTTTTTTCAGTAACTTTTAAACGCATTTAAAAACATGAAGTTACCACAGTCAGAAACATTTTTTTATAAACAATCATACGCCCGCTGATATATTTTATAAATAAAAATAATTAATTTCAAACCAATTATTTTTTTCCATAGCAAAGAACATATTTCATTTTATTAAACATTATTGATATTAAGATTTCACCATATACAATCCAACACAATAAACATAAATGTATGACAGGACTGACGCTATCTTAAATATATGCGTCGATAACATACACTGCTCCAATTATTGCTATCTTTATCGTGCAGCCAGTACTACATTAAACCGTAGTTTTAGCTAAGTTATTCTATACACATATTATTAATATAACAATAAATCGGTCTAAATATTGAGTAAATAACTGAATTAGTCTGAACGATAAAATTTGTACTGAAAATGTCTTTCGATAATAATTCCATTTTAATAACGTTTCAAAGTTAGTGAAAAAAACATCCTAAAATTATTTAAAAATCAATATTTTTGTCTGTAAAAGTACGACATGCACAAATAAACGCACCGTTTACCGGCAGCCAGGTAGCTCGGGCGTAGTTCGGATGAATATGATATATAAAGTTGGCTTGATTGACTTTTTCCGGAGTAGTCCGGTGAAGCTGTAAAGACCTTGCTAGGTCAATAGCGTAGTCAGTTCGAGAAAAAAAAAAAAAAAACTTTTTCCGGTGTGACCTCTGCCTGTGTAGGCAATTTCGCCAATATCAAGTGTGACAAATACACGTTATGAATTTAATGCCCAATATTCAGTGTAACAACGTAGAATAATCTACAATAGAAATATATCAATATAGATAAATTACCAAAAGGTGATAGGCACTATGTTGTCAGTGGTACAGAGATTATTTATAAAAAAGGAATTGGAAATATATTTAAAATATGTTTTCGCAACAGTTTCTAACTCTTAGACAATAGTTACAAGCAAGTGACAGTTGATGCTTCGACGCGATGTTTGACGCTTCGACGCGGTGTTCATATTTTTTTTTTTAATACAATGGAGTATAAAAAGATTTTAATACAAATGAAGATAGTTATGATAAAGTAAGTTGTACAGCCATTTATTTAGTTTTATGTAGGTTAGTTTTTATCTTAATTGAACCTGGTAGATGATGCTACGAACGGCTTCTAGGCTAATAAAAAAAAAAACACATATAATCTGGGTATATGTTTGAGTGAGCCCGTGGATAGTTTGGATTCACAATTGGAAACGGTAGTTGTGGCTGCAATCGGGTATCAGTTTTATTAATTTTTTTCCCGTAAAAAATTACAATTGAAACCAGTGATAACCAGTTTGGTGCAGACGAAGTTGCACAGGTCAGCTAGTACATAATATATGTTAAAAAGCAGATCGTATTGATACCTCAGAAAAAGCTTACAGGTAACTTCAAAACGCTATATGAACTTGTTTTTCAGAACATTCTTAGTTGACACTGACGTTATTTTCTCTAAAGTAATCTACATAAAATGCAGTAAACCTAGGTCTCAAAATATCATCAAATGCAGTCACTTTTTCGTCCCACTGAATACCATAAAGAGGCTGCTTCGTATTTCATAATATTACCTGCATAATATAACCTCTTTAAATAAGAAAACGACTCATATGTTTAAGAAACATATTTTAACAGATTAAAACTTAGAACATTATAGTGATATATGCTATATGTGTAATGCTACGCTAATGGAATCCTTCTATCTTCCGCGACAGAGTGTTTTTCCGCTCGTTAGATTGTGTAAGGCAAGCGCTGGGTCATTGACCGGCGTATAATGTAACGCGTTGACCTAGGACGAACACGGTATTACGAACAATGTTGAGAGAAAATCAATAAGAGCCCTACGTAAAAGCGGCCATTTTCTTTCACTTCGTCATCGTTGTAATTTCTGTGCTATCAATGTAAATTGTGATACATACACTTATATTTTCAACAAGAATAATTACGTTACTAATACTCATAATTTGCTAGTATTTTGCATTGAATTCACTCGCGTTAATGTACATAAGATCTGACACTCGGTAACTCATTTTCGGATGAATGATAGAAATATGTCAGTATGTCCTTTTCTATACCTTTGATAACATGTATACAAAATGTTATAATGTCCGATTAAGGAATTTAGGAGTGCATAATAAATAAACAAACTCATATACGCATTTATATCTAATATTACGCAGAATAAAAATATATGTAACAAAGAGAATTTAAATTTAATCCGGTTTTAATATAGGTATAAAAATTGCAAGTAGGTAATTTTTCAAAAATGCATCTGACCAAAAATGTTACTAAATTATTAATTGACAAAAAATAGATAGTTGGATAATCTTCAAGGATTCTTTTCTAACTAAACTGAAGAAAATACGATTTCCTTCGAATTCAATTAAATTTATTAAACCATACGTATTTTATAAACCAGCATAATATGGAGGGTAATTAATGGTAATAAGAACTATCCCAAATAGAGGAAATGTTGAAAAAGCGTCCAAATCTAAGTAATAAATGATCTAGCATCATAGATAAACTATATGAAATCAGTTTGTGATAGGTATGGGATTTTGTGAAATTTTGTGCTTTTCATTTTTAAGTTTTCACGGGTATAAAACTTGTTTAATTAATTGCTCAATAATAAAATTTGTTCTTCAGTAGCGCAACCCTAATTAAACCTATTTTTACAGAAATGTTTCATACAATATAAGAAGCACATTAATATGGTTGTCAGAGTATACTTAACACAGATCAAAAGAGCAGTAACAAAAATAATAATCAACTATATATAAAATTTAATCATGCCTCAAATATTTCCCGAGAACTTGGAAAAATACCCTATTAATTTCTGCCGAGCGACTTGTTACCACCTCGCCGCGCCGCGGCGGGCTGTTTCCATAACAAATAAAGTCCGATTCACACAGTCTTTGACGTATTAGTACAGTTACAGACGAAAACATTGGAAAAATTAGCATTACTCATAAAATTATGTGGTTGACGTTGTTATTTTATACTGCTTTTTTGTCTACAAATTATTAAACATTATTTTTTATATACTATGTTTAATGTAGAGATATTTTTGTATATGTGCCAGATACGACATTTTTTAAAGTTTTAAGTAGAAACCTTTGTGAAAGAGCAACATAAGAAATCGACCGAAATACTTTGATTTAACGTACATTATGATTTTATCCACTGAATTACTTACTGTCTTCACTAAACTTTAAAAAAATTAAACCTTTCTCCTACTGGGAGAATAAATACCTAAGCACAAACTTGATGTTTCTAGCTATTATCTAAACTATGATCAAGTCACCACAATACTACTCTTCATGAGAAGTGATACCTCGATCCAGCACTAAGGGGTTAAATAATTGTGCACAAATTCAATGTTTCGGTCTATCACGTATATATAAATTCAGACACAGTCCTTGACTTTCAGAAATTATAATTCGATTTGACACAATGGGATTCAATATAACAAAAACTAGAATGTTAATAATAGGAATATATTGTAATATTTTTCATAAATGTATCAGTCGTTTCCGGTGAGTTACTATTTTCCTAGTTATCAGTCGTCGATGTATGGGTAAGCCGAGTACTACTATGTCTCTGTAGGGGTCACTCTCACTGGTACGTTGTGGTCGCCGAGTAATCGCAGACGGTTGCATGATATTTGGAGAGAATTAAAACGCCATATATGCAGATTAAACTCCTCGTGATTTATTTACAAAATTGTCTTATGTATATACAAAAATACGGTACAATAATTAGTAACATATGTATGAGCTACATTATCAAATGAGTGGAACGGACGAACGCACTCAATGTAAATTAGGTAACAGCAAAGGGATGATATCGGCGTTGCGAGCGGTAAATTTAGTCCTATTATAATTCTAAGTACTTGATTATATATAATCAGTTATACTACACTTTCACTATAATATTAAAACTTTTAATAATGGACAGTATTTAATGTGTTTTAATTGGTTTTCAACGAACAAACAATACATAAAATGCACAGTAATGGTGTGAATCGATTTATTGTCATATAGAGTTACAGGCTTACAAAATCGCTAAGCCTTTGTGGGAATTTTATCACGTTGAATATTCATATTTGTGACGTATTACTGTAATATCACAACTTATTATAAACAGTCCTCTGCGTCTCTTTATCTGTCTGTTCACGACAAACTTAAAAACTACTGAACCGACTTTCATACAGTTTTCACCAGTAGATAAAGTGTTTTATAGGGAAGATTTAAGTATATAATTTGTCAAGGTTTTCTTATTATTAGACCGGGATATCGTCCGCCGAGTTCGCTAGAATTAACTATTAGCTTCGCTTACACCTACTCTATTAAAAAAACTGAGCCAACCCGGGACGCCTAGCAAATGTGAAACATCGAAATTGTTTTGTATATGTTATATGCATAAAACAACAGATTACGACGGGGATCAACTACGCATAATGAAAAATTATGACTATTTGTTTATTTTATCACACAAATATTCATTTTTATTCAATACAAAATACAAAAATTCAACTAGGGGCAGGCGCGGAACGTTTGGCGGCATATATTAAAAGGACGCTAAGAGTGGCCAATAAAACAATTTGAATGTTATGTTTATTCAGATAGGGTTGCAAATTGAGTATTTCGTTAATATAGCAAAGTTCATGTTTTGCGTCGCCACATCAAAAACGATTTTCCACATCAAAAGTATGAGCATTTGTAAACGAGATATATTCAAATATTACTACTGTATAATTTACACTTATAAAATTTTACATTTATTATTGAAATCAGGCTATTTTATTTTATCATATTTTAGAGAAATCTAAACAAAATCTTAATGCGTCGTAAATGTACATTAAACATCCCAACAGTACACAAGATATCACATGACATTAAATACACAATTACTATTACTAACAATAAACCTACACAATATTAATAAGCAGAGCAGCATTATTAAATTATCAATGATTCATTCGATTACTTAAGCACTTACTGGAACAAATAATTTCATTGACATATGTATGCTAAAATCAGTTAGCATAGTTAACAGAATGGCACGTTGATAGGACGATATGACAACAAATTTCCGTTACCCACGATCTATTACAGACTTATTCTGGGTTAATTACCCGTAACATATGTACTTAACGTAATTACATGTATTTTCATTTTTTTTTTTCGAAATGACTACCCTATTGACCCGGCAAGGTCTTAACTTTTATTTTGGCAACCAGCTCAAGGGTTGGTGCACGGCACACCTCGGCTTGGCTGTTGTCTGTTGCATGCAAAATCGCGACCTATTTTAACTAACCACGCTCGCGGGGTCGTCTCACGCCCTCGCCCTCCCCCGGGGGGGGGGGGAACGGTATTAGGGTTGCCCCTCTGGCCGTAGTCTCACGTGGCTCCCGTAACAATGGGAGGGTCTTTCTTTGTTCTAGCCCGCTGTTGAGCGGGCTTAGGGCATCATAGATTTGTTTGTGCTGGTGACTGTGGTTATCTTTGTTTTATCTCTGGGCAGTCCTCTGAGTTTCCCGGCTCTCCACTTTATGGAAGGCTTCTAGGGCTCTCAGGCATCTTTCGACGGCTTCTAAGGTGTCTGCTTTAGCCAAGGTCTTCAAAAGGCATTGCGGACTATCTGAGTGGACCCTCCCGTCCCGTTGGCTGCTGGGAAGCTTCCGGGGCTTCGCGGGTCGTCTTAGGGCGGTTTTGTTGCTGCGTCTTTGCATGGCCTCTCGGGATGGGATTGTTGGCGGGGGCCATAAGGCTCGCGCCCGCTGACTCTTCAACCATCTGCGGCGCAGCTGCTCTGCGTTCTTCCTCGTGCCCGGCGTCACCAGACCGGGCCGCGTTTCCCGCTCGGCGGTTGCGCTTTTCCTGACGGAATACAGGGCAGTTGCGGGCGTCGTTCGATGTATGCGGCCCCCCGCAATTGGCGCAGGTTGCCGGTTCCTCTCGTGGTCGATTGCAATCTTTCGCAAAGTTCGGTCCTCCGCACCTTACGCAGGCTATCGGGCGGTGGCAGTGGTAGGAGGAGTGCCGGAACTGCTAGCATCGATGACACTGTACCGGCCCCCTCCGCCCCCGCCAAGCTTCTATTGTTGTCTTCTTATGAAGGAGCTCGCTCACTTCGTATATGGCCGGTATGAGGCCAGGAGATCTTCTTAGGGAGACGTGGAAGACGCCCCTTGTTTTTCCTCCTCTTCCTTTTATTGGGCAGGCAAATTCTGGGTCAAAGCCCTTCTCGCGGAGGGCCTCGGAGATCATGTCTGGGTCTGTGGCGATTGGAAGGCCGCGAATTGCGACCTTCACGCATCTCTCTGTGGGCAGTGAGTAGGCGAACCAGCTCACGCCCTCCATCTGCTTTAGGTACTCATAAATTGTGGTGTACTCGTGTAGGTCAACCGGGAGGAAACACACTCCGTTTCCGTAGGCGAAGACGTTCGGCCCACGCCCCAGCTTGTCCGCCAGTCTTCCGAGGTGTACCGGCCAGCTGACCGGGCCCCCTGCGACGATCGGCGAGCAGCATCGCCGGCTGGCTTGGCTCGGATCGGGGTCGTTCGTTCCCAATTGGGTTGTCGTTTCACTCGGTGACGTCACTGCCGCAGCATAAGTTTTCTCTGATGGCGCGGGTGCAGGCGACAGTGGCGCCACGGGGTTCTCGGCGGGTATAGCCGTCAACTCGGATTGGGGATCCGTAGGCAGTCTTGATTGGGGCGTTAGTGGCGCCCCCCGACTCTCAGCGGGTATAGCCGCAATCTTCTCAGGCGATGCTTCTTGACTACGCGACGAACGCGTGGGTGGATCAATCATACTGGGTGATCATAATAATCACAACGCTTGCCCCAGTTGTCTGCGGCAGGGAGTAGACGCATTGCCAGTGGCAGCTTCTACTCCCCGGCCTATAGATGAGAGAAGGCATCATGGGGTTTTAGTCCGTGCAAATCGGACATAATCCACCCTCAGCAGCCCGACTGGGGTGGGTATCTATGGGGATTTCCCCATGTAAAAAAAAAGTTGTCTGCGGCAAGAAAATCTTTAAGAAAAAATGAAACTATCTTCATATTGAATTTTAGATAAGGTTTAAAGTGTCCAAAAAGTACTAGGTCAATAGCGTAGTCAGTTCGAGAAATAATAAAACTAATTGATCGAAATCTATTCATTAGTTTTTTAATGGACAACGGCAGTGCTCTATCATTTTATTTATGCGTTCAGAATAAATGTTTGAGTTCTCTTTACATATAATTACTTTGTTTACTGTTATTGAATAAATTCAATTTTCAAAAAAAAAAAGAATTAATCGGCTTTAATATCCATAAGGCACTAAAAAGCGGAAAATATAAAGTTTATTAAATTAACCAAATTAAATAAAACATATGAATATGTGCGCTACCTAGAGATATCGATATATAGAATATGATATATAGAAGTCGGTGCCTTTGTACCTACATATGTAGATGATATGATTTTCGGTTGGCAAAATACCGGAAATTATTTTATGTACAGCATTTAGAGAGGTAAAATTTGTGAGTTTGTGACGCTATGACGTTGTAGAGGGTGATCTCAGGAACTACTGGGCCGATTTGAATAATTCTTTCAGTGTTATATAGCTCATTTATCGAGAAAGGTTATAGGCTATCTTTACGCTAAGGGCAATAGGAACGGAGCATGGATGAAAAATGTTTCAAAATCGTGTTTTCTTTTCCTTTTCAGAACTTCTGCAGTGTGTTAGCGTTAGCCCAGAGTAACTATTACTACGCGGACGAAGTCGCAGGCAGGGACTAGTATACAATATTTTACTTTAGTTCCCTTACACACGTTTACATGTTCTCTAAAAAAAGGGTTTGTTAAAAACATGTTGCTTATACAGTAAAAACACATATTTGGGAATACCACGCTTAGAATATGATTAGAGTTACAAAAATAGTAATCAATTCTTTAAAATACCAAATGACCATTTTCACTGCATTATTAAAATGTCATATGTTCTATGACATATAAATCTTGTGTAGTAGAATTTAAGGTCTATATTCAAACTGCACTACGTTTTCACATAGTCGAAATATACTTTTATAGTTTGATCAGGGGAGGCGATCAAGGTAAAGAAAAATAATACTGTGGAATGTCGTTTATTGCGTTGTTTATTATATAATTGGCTTAAACATTTTTTACCAGGAGGTATAATAAGTCTTTACCTATGAAATTGCCGTTCTGCAGTACTGGCCATTTCAAATCAAAATAATTTTTGTTTGGCTAAGAATTCTAATTTCAAGTTAATTTTATTTTAAAAACATGGAATTCTTTTTTCCGAAAGTAGTTATTTGTTTATTGATTAGTTTTACAATTTCATCGCATTTCAATCTTTTTTGTCATCATGGATACGTTAAAAATTCGAGTAATTATGGAATATGAGTACCGTCGTGGCAGCAACGCGGCACAAGCGGCACACAACATCAACGACGTTTACGGAGATAACACTACAAACCAACGCACCACCTGTTATTGGTTTGCTCGCTTCCGTTCTGGGAATTTCGACCTGAAAAATGAATCGCGCTCGTCCGAAGACTTTGGTCGACAGTGACGAATTAAAGGCGATTGTGGAAGCTGATGGATACGCGTCGAGACGTGCCTTGCACTGCTCAATAGACACACAAATGAAGGAATTTCGAACCGCATTGTTACCTGGGATGAAAAATGGATTCTGTTTGATAACCGCAAGCGCTCAGCAAGTTGGTTGGACCCTGGTTCAGCACCTAAACAATGCCCTAAACGAAAACATACCCCTAGTGATGGTCATTGTTTAGTGGTCTAGCGCCGGTGTGATTCATTACAGCTTCTTACCAAACGGGGTGAGCATTACTGCAGATGTGTACTGTGAAGTATTGAACACAATGATGGAGAAGCTGGAACATCTCCAACCATCATTGATCAAACGCTGGTCTCCGCTGCTCCTGCACGACAACGTGCTATCTCATATTGCACAGCAGACGGTCTACAAGTTGCAAGAACCGGGGTTGGAAGTTCTCCGTCATCCGCCCTACTCACCAGACCTTGCGCCTATAGGCTACTAATTTTCCAGAATTTGGATAACTTCTTGGCGGGAAAAAAATTCAATACCCGAGAAGTAGTACAAAATGCCTTTGAAGAATTTGTTACGTCCCGTCCAGCTGATTTCTTTAAGAAGGGCATCAATAAACTGCCACTGCTTTGGCAAAGATGTATTATTTGCATGGGTGATTACTTCGATTAATACAAATAAAAAATACATGAAGAAAATTCGTTTAATTTTATTCGTACAAAACGGCAATTTCATAGGTAAAGACCTGATATTATTGTGACTCCATCTTGTACCATTCGGCATTAGAATATTAACCTCTGGACTGTCCAAAATTACAACGGTGTTTCAAAATTCAGCATAAAAAATTTGAATATATACGTGTTTTTACATAGAAAAGATATATTTGATAGAATCTGTTGGTAACATAAGTTTAAAAAACTGTATTTGTTACAGAACGAACAACAAATTGAGTAATGTAAAATTATAATTTAAAAAAATGGCTGGATATTTAAAATCATCATCGCCATTATGAGATCTGGGTCTAAATTATATTGCCGAGGAGTTAATAAACTTTATTTTAATATACATTGTATTGTAATAATACAGTTCAACATTTTTGATTGAGTGATTAGTACAAAGTGCGGCTTTAATGTTGATAGCAAATTCTATCATGCGACCTTTGGATGGATATGTTCCAGAGAGAAAAGTCAGAGGTGTTTTTTGGTGTAGTAAGAACAACAAAACAAGTAGTTACGTCATAGATCATATAACTATACAGTGTAATTAAGTGAATGCATAAATGTTATTAGTTGTGCAGATATTATTTTAAAAGTCTTTACATCTCATTACGTTATAAATTCAAAAATATACAATGATAAACTTAATCATCATTGATAAACTCATATAATTATCCTTAAATATCTCGGCTTATATAATACATATGTACGTAAATAAAATAAATACTTGAAATCTATTTGTTCTAGAAATTAAATCTAATTTGGAACGGATGACCGATACATTGTTATTTGGCTATTACGTAGGCTAATTGGATGAAACATAACCTAGTTAATTTCTACATTAAATAATCACAAACCTACATCGAATGTAGACTATTATATCACAGATACATAGTCAAGAATTATTCCATTGAATACTATACTGAAACAAATTCTATTAAAATGTTTTCCTGTTCTATTTACCATTTCAAGCGATACTAATTTATCCTTGAAACTTTTTGTTTAATCACTAGATTGTATATTGTATTTATAACACTATAGGTATCTATTTATACTACTTACACGGTAAAATTACTTTTGTTTCTTTCCTCTGTAGACTCTTGATCACGACCAAGTTGTTTATTACTGAAAAATAGTTTTAAATGTAGAGCAATTTAAATAAAGTGAATTTACGATATCATTATTATATTTAACAATTATTATTATTTTAATTAGTTACATTGGTATTATACAATAAGTTTAAAACTATGTTACCACGTGGAATTAGTAATTGAGACTACAGCTATGGCTTCATCTTCTATCAGCTATGGCTTTCCTCTTTTACTGCTATTTTAAGCTGTTATCCACAATATCTTGCGCCGTAGCCCTCATGGCCTGATGGATGAGCAATTGCATTAGGGGTCACGTTACTGCACTTGACTATAGAATTACTGCAATGTCCTTAATAACAGATACATTCATATATAAGAGAAACGACAACCACTGAAAAACGAAATTTACAGCATCTGACTCGGTCGCTTTTATTGTTATGGCGTCTCTAACTAAACGACGTCTTTGGTTGGTCTTCAAATATTATAGAAAATAACAATGACGCTATGCTCAAAAATATAACATGAGATAACGGAGATAGTAAGATAACCGAAGAATTTTGATATCGACCCTTACCTATCACCAATGTTTTCTTTCAATAGATTTAGTAGCGTCAAAATTGAAGCAGTGACCGTTTGTAAAAGAATACTTTTGCAGAATTAAATGAATAAATATTGTATACTGCTGAATAACGAAAGTTTTAATTAATTAACACGACCAATTAGGCTAATTTATACTAAAGTTACAATGCAACTAAAATACAAATTAATGATATAATGTATGTGATTGTTTCATAATTAGTAAACATATCTTTTAAAACAATCACTATTAATTGTTTAATCATTTTTATGAAACTTGTTTACGTGCGTTATTTTCGTAACAAAAATTAGTGAAGTTACTAAGTACTAACTTACTAAAACTTTCCATTCCTCCTAAATTATATTGCATTAATACAGCGCTTCTTACCCACCGCATCGCGACATATTAGTGTATGGCTTGCACCTCTCAAGTATCTCGGGAAATTTACAAAACACATTAATTCGTTTTGTACTATCAAAAAAATATAGTACAAAGTTTGAGATATGCCATACACCAGGTTAAAATTTAAACGCTCGCAGTATTCTAGGATGTGACACTTCATGGTTACATTTAACGTATATAGTAAAAATACCAAAACAAATACAAATAAACAACCTAGTAAACCTAAGTTAAAACTTGTTCTAAGACATTCACAACTATAAATACAATCTGGGTGCAATGACTTAACTAAACAACCGATCACCATGAAATTTTTCATCAGCAGTACGAAATTGTGTACTATTCATATAAATGAAAGTATTGTTCTCGGTACGTCGAGAATGTATTGAGTCTCGAGAAAGAGCTAGAGTATTTTATATTTAGCTGTGCCCGAAGATTTACACCTAGTCATGACAGATATGTGCTTATTTCATATATTTATTAGGCCAGTGCCCACACATGTGTATATTTTTATTTAACATTTAAATGTGTAAGCACAACTTACCTATATTGACATAAATAATTTTATACATTTTAGACTGTTAAATAAAATTTATATATAATATTTATACGCCATATTTATACAGTCTAATGTAGTAGGTACATAAAAAGATAATATTTAATGCAGGAGTTCCTCATATAATTTACGAGAGCATTAAGAAAGTATTTTTAATGTATAGCTATGAGCAGGAGTTAAACGTTCCTGAGTTATAAATCTCACTGAGAAAAAAACCAATTGTCAATAAATAAACCTGAGAATTCATTTCGAACAGCAGCATACTTATTAAGAACATGTATTTGGGCTATATTTCGTTCCAATATAGTCTAAATATAATCGCGATATTAGAAAGTGTAAATTTCGTTTTTGAAATCGGAAAATTAATTCTATGACAGTTTTGTATCGACCTAGCATATTGCAGGTAAAAACCAAAAATAAAAATTAAGAGATTGGTTCCAATAAAGACCTAAGGGGTTATAATCGAGTGTTATCAAACAAGCATAGAAGTATGTCTTATAATATTGTTACCCCTTACATTGCTAATATTGAATGCTCGCTCGCACGGTGAATGCTCGCGTGATCCCATATCATCTTGCTAAAGCAACGTTTCGTACCACGCTGTGGGATTTTAATCGGTAGGCTTCCGACATTTCCCATTCTCTCCCCCAAAAGGATGGGAGTCAATAAAGGAATCCCTCACGATAAATACTGCAGCTATCAATAAACAAAAAAAAAACCAGTGAGATGATAACTAGTTCTACAGGTCTAGTGTATTCATTTTCATTCATATTTCTTAGCAATGCAATAATTGTTTATTTAAGTATGTTACTGTTTGGAATAATACTTCTTTTTATCCGACTTCAAAAAAAGGAGGAGGTTATCAATTCGACTGTATGTTTTTTTTTTTATGTTTGTTACCTCATAACTTTGGACTGGCTGAACCGATTTTGAAGATTCTTTTTTTATTTGAAAGCTAGTGCTTCCCGTGTGGTCCCATTTTTTTTGGTCCAGTTCTGTCAACGGCATCCAGTGCAAAACCGTATAAGTGTTAAATTTGCATTTGGTGTGTATACGACAAATAGACGAATAACTCAATATCATGCCAACCAATTTCGATGATTCCTTTTTTATTGATAAATAGATATAATTATTTAATAATACGCGATGAATATTTTTAGACCTTCACTCGTACTAATAATATTGCACAGATTTTTTTCTAAGAAAATCTATATTTCACTCAAGGAGTAAGCAATTTTTCCTTTACCGATGAGATTTTGACATTTACAAACAACTTCTCACGACCTGAATTTAAAAGCATATGTACATATTTAACTTTTATTGTTTACGACAACATACGCTTAATAAATCGGATAAATTTATATATCCAAATTAAGTAAATATTAAGTTGTATATTTTCATGTAACTGCTTTAATTAGAAGTTTAATTTTCAAGTATTTTGATGAATAAAAACATAACCTTATCGATCTGATTGTTGTTACGGTTCACTGTGGTTAAAGTAAAAATAGATCAGTTTATTATTGAGCTATCCGATAACCCGACCTTCAAGCTTCACTGCGGCGGACATGTGGTTAGGAAGTCACGTGTCATGTCATGTAATTTGTGGCAATATTTTGTACGTATAACTTTTTTTAAACCCTTTTATTGGCTTCACCTGTATCTGTGTATGTAACAGAATATTCTGCCACTTCAAAATGTCAGGTTAAATTGAAATTTGGCATACTTATCAAGGTGTGACAATGCAATGAGTTAATAAGATTATCCCATCATTTTAATCAATAAAAAATACTTCAAGCTTCTATGAGATTAAAGTTCCTTTAAAGTCTAATAATACCAAAGATATACTACTTAAAGAAACGATAGAATACGCTTTTGTGCCTAACCACTACTAGGTGTACTAACCAAAGACCAATACTAAGACTAAACCAGGTCTCGTATTAGTCTCACATTTTGGTATCACTAATCTGTATGCTTGTAAGGAAGTAGCGAAATCCATTGAAAGTAATGACAGTAGCTATTTAGCTGTCATCGGCTAGGCACATACAAGAACATATTAAGAAGAGATGCCGTCAGACAAACTGCAATTCGTAAAATGCTGCTGCGAACCTTATGCGACAATATGGAGTACAAAACATATTGGGTAAGACCTGAGTAGGTGATTGCAAAATAAAGTATAACAATAGCAACACGATTTTCGCATGTCCGCAATTGATGCAGCGGACACGAAGCGAGTACAATCGGACTAATCGGTGACCGGACGGTGCTACCGCAACCATTGGTCCGGTATTAACTGGTTTTTGTTACAAATACTACTGTACGATAGAATCGTTACAGCGGCGCGGAGGAGACTTACACTATTATACAATGAAATTGAAATAATCAGTCGTCATTTATTGTTCCTTATATTATTTTTTATAACAGAATGGCCGAGATATCCATAATAAATAACCGGTAGCCTCTATTATGCTACTCATCCCAAAACGCGGTAACCCAAAAATTCTGTCCGGTTTTTCAGGTTTGGAAAGCGACAAACTTAAATGCCATTATGATGAGCATTACGTTTTTGTCTGGAGGATGTATTTTAATCGGACTCATTGCCGTCTCCTTACCACGCAGCATATTCAAAGCCTAATATCATACATGACGTGTTTCGTGAGAAACAGAGTAATAGCCGATTTAACACTGTTTGCTTACGAGGTTACGTCACAGCCCCATCAGTCTATGTTGAGGTCATTATTACGCCAATAAATATCTAAATTAAGGTGTCTGCACATGCCAAGCTCGAAGTAACCGGTCGTCGTTACGTTTTATATTGACTCATATGTATTCATGTTTTTTTATAAGCAGTTCTTTATATATGATCTTGGATATATTCCGCTATCATTATGAGTATATTTTCATCTACATTTATTAAAACTAAAATCAAATTAGAGGGAATCATAGTAGTCATAAATGAGTTTTATATCAGCTACATTAGTATCAAATCAAATGATATCAAATCAAAAATACTTTATTCAGTTTAGACCCTAATAGGGCACTTATGAACGTCAAAACCACCACTGGTTCGGAAAACAACTCCATCGTCGAGAAGAACCGGCAAGAAACTCGATCAGGTATATCTTTTTAACATGTGTACTTCCAATACATAATACAATCGTTTTTAGTAAATGCACGGGAAAGAGTCAATTCCAGACATCATCATAGTTTACACATTGATCAACTCTATAAAAGTCTTTTGACACCAAAACCCGCTAGACGTGGTGCTTAAATTTACAGTCCGGCAAATCGGTCACATGCTTCGGGACTTTATTGTAGAACCTAAATCTATTAATTAAAAAACTATTACTGGTTTTGCTAAATCTGAAACATGGGACGATCAATTTGTTACAGTTTCTAGTATTTACATTATGCCGGTCTTTTAGTAAATGCAGTTTTTAAATGTTTTTAAGGACATACATTTCATTATCAAGAATGTATTGGGAGGGTGGAGTTAAGATACGGAATTCCTGGAACTTTGCTTTTAATGATTCGCGAGGTTTATAAAATGTTCCTTACGAGAGTTTTTTGGCACGGTGGTAAATCTAAAACTCTGAAGTCGTCAAACGCCTATATGTGTGTACCGGCAGCTGCGTTTGAGACGCAATTACCTGTAGGTTTAACTAGGTTTAACGTATTTGCCATCTTAGACCACATAATTTTACATCAGGTGAGATTGTGGCCAAACGCTAATATAAACATAGAGTTTAAAAAAAAAAGTAATAAATGTTATTTATTGAACATTTATGACAGATTGTGCGATGTGCATCATTGATCTAATATACCCTTAGAAAGTACTAGAGCTTAAAAAAAATCCAAATGTCTGATTGAAATCATTAAAAAGTGGTAATTCACACATTCAACGATCTCTAATAGGCGGTAGAGCTACGCTGAAGCTATTATTGGTTTCAGCATAAATGGATCGGTTCGCCTAGGGTACTACCACCCTCGTATAGAAACACTGACGTGAAGTAACAGTGCTTGCACCACCTCGCCTCCCATCCTATCCCTTACCCCTTTCCTCCATACACAGACTAGCAACATAATTGCGACGCCCCTGGTGTTGCGAGTGTCTATGGATGACGGTGTTCACTTAACATCAAGTGACATCCTTGTTCGTTTGCCACCTATGATATAAAAAACCTACCTAACCTACCTAAACACCTGGAATACCGAAGGAAATCATTTGCACAGTGCCATGTAACCACGTCCTTAAGATACTCCAACTTGAACTAGTGCCAATAAAGCAATCTATACCGTATTATATAGTGCCAAAGAAAGTGGCAACACACGTGAGCAATGTCACAGATATTTTAATAACAGTAGTTAAACCCGGACTATACTGAGACTAATAAAATTTTATGTGTGCTATATTTATGTTCTAAATTTGTAATATGAATTTCGTCCGCTATATGTAATTTGTTGGCATGTACTACATACCTGCTATTTTGGAGAGGTTAATTTAAATACAATTTTATTAATACAACAAATATTTCATGGACTTTAGAAACATTTCGAGGAAATATTAGCTGGCGTGTAGCAATCGGAAATAAATGAAATGTAAAATAAATTCCATCACAATCTAATCGTATTTTGTTTCCTCCGAGTATTGTTATATTAGACTAGTTGCCTACTTCTGATTCACACAATGACAACTGAACATTAATCTATATTAATATTACAAAGAGGTAAAAGTTTGTAAGTTTGTGACGTTGTGAGTTTGTGACGTTGTAGGGGGTAATCTCAGGAACTACTTAACCGATTTTAAAAATTCATGTTTCGAGGAAGTTTATCATCACGCTAAAACCAATAGGAGCGGAGCACCGATGAAAAATGTATCATAATCGGGATATTTTTTCCTCTTGAGAGCTTTCACTGCGTGTTAGCGATAGCCCAAAGTAACTATTACTACGCGGAACAAGTCGCAGGCAGGGGCTAGTCTCTCAATATTCTTAAGCCTTCCCTACTGTGTTCTCTCATACTCAGTCACTCCCTTTATTATTGGAAATTTTTAAAACCAAATTTATCATTCTTTCGTATGATTTTTTATACAACAAAAAAAATTAGCCAAATATGTGCAGCCGTTGTGAACATATGTTCGGCAATTGATTTTTATTTACAAAGAAAAAATACAGTCAATTTTTATAAACCAGGTCATTTTATGTATTTAAGAGTTCGATAAATTCGTAAAATTTATTGTGTCTGGTAAATTTAAACACTTCCCAAAGCAACATAAATATTAAGATATATATTTATACTGTTAACCACCTACAGTACATTTTATTCATATAACAGTCTATATTTCATATAGGTTTATTATACTAGTTTATTTTTTATTATATTATCTTTATTATAACATTCATATTTTTCAATATATGATTATTTAACATGATACATTATCGAAGAATGATAGAAAAGATAACATCAGAAAAACCTACTTAAATGCGCCTCTAAATTATATGTAGTATATTTTGCAATTTAGGTATAAGACTCCTAATATTATTGTGTACTGTATATATACATTAAACATATTTTTAAATTGTGTGTAATTAAGATGACGCTGCTATAAACAAAAATTTTATACATAATTAGGCAGAGGCCATACCGAAAAAAAAATCCTGTGTGCGTGTGTTCGTAATTCGTCTTCTCTTACTAAATACAGATGAATGGTTTTCTCTTATTTTCAAACCTTTATATGTAAATGACATATTTACAATCAGAAAACGTTCTCAAATTAATTATTTAAGGACCTACAGGCTTTCAACATTATTGAAATTGATATGTGTTTAATGAAACGGTACTATTTTCTGAGAATTTATGAGTAAATCGTAATTAATTCCACGTAATACGAAAATTTCCATGGACTTTTATCAGTAGATTTTTGCTATATGACGTGAAAGATCGATCGCCGATAAAGTGTGCCAGGACACGTATATATCTACAAGCTTATCTTTTATCAATTACGTCAAAATTTATTACGTTTAATTAATTCAGGACGCCATAAAACATACCATATATTTTTATTACAGATATAAACAAGAAAGAAGCCGAAATATTTAATATATGTTTTATATTATGTATACAAGTAGAATTGTTGTAGATAAAAAAAAGTGTGTGTACACGAGTTAGAAGTTATATTTCTTTGGTAAGAAGATCTTTTCACCGAATTTTATCTTTCGCCTTATTATACGTTTGTGGAAAAAACAACACTAACAATAGAAAAATGGTATTTAATACATTGAAAGTTTTAATACAAAGAAACAAAATGTTGACTATAGCTAACTTCAGGGTGTCGGTTTTTCGTGGCGGTGTGCGCGCGCATCGTAATAAATTTAGGGCATCGGTTTTTGGTGACGCGCGCATCGTAAAATTTACTCTCATCATTTTTCCACAATGCGCCAAAAGAAGTATAACTTCAAAAAGTACGACTCTATTAAGTTATTAAGTAACATTAGTTTCACATATTGAAACTCTATAAATTACATTCATGAACAAGTTAATAAGATAAATTCTTAGATATACAAAAAAAATGTTGCTTCGCTTTTTTGATTCAGACTCGCCGTTCTTATTACGTCACTGTCTCAATTAACACGAATTTAAGTGTATGATGTGCGTCACATTTATCTGTAATAGATTTTGATATATCGCTGTGACATATGATCTATATGTGTTTTCAATTAAAATCATATGTTTAACGGAAACACTTATGTAGTAAAATTATCTCGTAATATATAATTTGATGTCTATACTGTACACAATGTTTTAACAAATACACAGACTTTTTCAATATTTCAAGAAAATATGTTTTTTTTTTTTAAGTTCTAACTGTTTTATAAAAAAAAGACAAACTCGATGCGTAGAAGGCCTTTAAATGCCGTAAGGTGTAGGTAAAACAATTAAAAAGTGATGAATATAAAATAGGTGTATGCTTATGACCACACGATAGAAGTGAAACATATAAATAAATATATCCACTTTACGAAATCTGTATTTCGAACTCCTAGTGAATATAGTCAAAAACATGTTAATTTCGGCAGGATATGACAGGATAAGACAGACTCAATTCAATGCGCGGCACCACACACTGGCTGCGGCGGTAGGTGGTGATCTCTCGCTGCCGAGCGTCGTAAAAGCTATGCTCGGCAGCGAGGATGTATGGAATATTATGGCCTCCTTCTGCGAAGAGGTCGTCTCACAGAAGGAGGCGGTGGAGAGGGTCCGTGAGCAAGACCCTCACAGTGGCCGTCTCCGCCAACAAAGGGCAGGCAGGAGGAGGCGGCAGTTTGATCGCCACCTCCCACCTTAACCGGATCAGGGAAGATGGGCCGGGGGGGCCATCTTTCCATTGCACGGGTCCGGCGGACGGAGGAGGCGGCCGGTGTGTACCCGGCTGTCTCCTTACAAGACGAGGCCCGGCGGCGGCACTTCTGCTGCTGGGCCAACCGCCGGGGCGGCACGATGAAGTCTATAGAGATCTCGTGCCGCCCCAACCATAGCGGAAGACGTACACCGTGGGGTTTTAGTCCGTGCGAGTCGGATATTACCTACCCTCTCCCCGGGAGGGTGGGTATTCATAAGGGATTTCCCCACGTAAAAAAAAAAAAAAGGCTCAATTCAATGCAGATTTTTTCAACGTTAGTTTCTGGCTACATTACGATTAACTACAAATGAGGTTATCCTCACTCATCTTCACAAACAAACAATTTTTTCAGCACCTATCCAGCATTCTGTTTCCATATTTTTGTAAGTAATGTATACATATGACCAAAATAATATGTATTTTTCCCCGAATAATCTCCAAGATGGTTGAACCGATTTAAACGAGACTCTCACGAGCGGGTAGAAAATTTTTCAAGACATTATCTGCGCTACACGTCATAATGCTTATCCATATGGGCTAAGCTGTAATGGTAACACAGGAGTAACTCAAAACCAGTAAAAGTGCTGCAAGAGTGAATTATGTATACTTAAATTAATAATTAGTACCTGAACGACCGAGCCTAGATCGGTTCTTTAGAAAACATTTTTAAATTAAAATAAACTGTTAAGTTTGCCTCACAAAATTAGCATTTTTTTTAAACCAAAATCGGATTTTCGAACCAGCCGATTTCCATCTAAGCTATTTTTGTTTTGATAAACGCGGTGAAATTTACCTTTATATTCTAGCTATACTTTTCCATTGCTTGAAAACTCAGATGAAAAAAGATTTTTTTTTTTTAAGAATGAGATCTACCTAGTTCGCTTTATCGTCTGTGAGACCATCTACATACTAAGTTTCACGGAAATCGCTGACGCCGTTTCCGAGATCCTGAATATATAACAATATACAAGAATTGCTCGATTAAAGGTATTAGACATATAGATAAGTTATTAGATTAGATAAGATATTAGATAAGTTAATTAACACAATTAATTCTTATAGAAATCTCAGTTAATTTGTAAAAAAAAAAAACATATTTCAAAGAACGAAGTACCTGTCGTAGTTGTGACTAATATTATAAGTGTGATTCCTATTTGTTTGCTGGGTCGTCACACCTTAATAACGACTCTGTTCCTGTTCTACTTACTAATAGAACTGCAATCCACTTATTACCAGCAGCTCAACAGGCCATGAAACTTTGTATGCAGAACAGGACATATGGTAGGGTCATCGAGAAAATAAGTACTGTTCCCAAGATACGTCAAATCGTCATTAACAAGAGCGAAGTCGCAGATGAAAGTTCTAAAAAGTCTAGTCATATACAATTATATAGTCGTCTATAACAGTTGAATAGCATTCGTAAATAAACCCTTATCAGATGTAAATATTTATGAGCGGGGTAAGCTTCATATTTCAAAACAATAGTCGTAAATAATATTACATAACGCTGTTAATACTTTCAGACTACGTACGCACATATAACAATACTAAATGAACGAGAATAACAACTCAGTTCACGGTCGTTCGTGTTTTGTGCGAAGTGATTGAAAGATCTGAGGACCTTGATCAGTTTAGGACTCAGTACCTGGGCGACCGAGACTAGCTCGGTTTTTTAAAAAACATTTCTAAATTAATACAATTTATATTAATTTAGTTTAGGTTAGGTTTGCCTTATAAAATGGACATTTTTTTACAAAAAAAAAATATTCAAAAAATATATCTCTTCTGCTGTCACTCGGATTCGAATTACACGGATTTTTGAAGCAACCGATTTCCATCTGAGCTATTTTTGTTTTGACAGCGCCGACGAAATTTACCTTTATATTCTAACTATATTTTTTCGTTGCCTGAAAAGTCAGTTAAAAAAGTTTTCTATGAATAAAAACTAGATCGACTTATCGTCCCCGAAACTACCTACATACTAAGTTTTACGGAAATAGATGACGCCGTTTCCGAGATCCTGAATATATAAAAATATACAAGAATTGCTCGTTTAAAGGGATTATATATTAGATAGATAGATAGATAGATAGATAAGCACGTACTGAGCGCTTAGTAAAGGTGGTAGGTACTTCATATCAGTGTCGAATCTACTAGTAGGCTGAGTAGTCTGGAACCTAGGGTGGCAGATTTGGGTCTAAATTTTTTTGTGTCTTACTGAAATTAAAAAGTTTAACATATATAACTCTAGAAATTGACTTATCGACACCATAATTCACAGTCATAGTAATTACAGGGAAAAAGTGGTGTGATTAGATAGAGCACAAACAATAAAGTTGCAATTTCACGGCTAGAAAGAATGTAATTAATATGATTATGAACTAGGATATTGTAAATCCGCCACTGTTTCATATACCAGCTTTATGGCTCGTATCTTGTATAAATGTCCCTATGGGCTATGGCTTGAAAAACTAGATTTGCAATATCGCCCTCTTTTAACACATGGTAGGATGGTCCCTATTGCGATACCCTTTTATGTATGCCCCTAACAAGTTTCGGTGAAGCTCATGTATTTAGATATGGCTAATAATAGCAGTTTTCGTTCAGTAATAATGCAAAAGTGAGAACGTGATTCTCGTAGGGCTAATTAACTGTCGCTAGTGGCTTTGAATACATCCCATCTAATATCGAGTCCAGTACGTCACTAGTGTTCTTCTGACTGTTTAACAATGTTCTTTGGTTTTCTTAAGAAGTAGTAATTTTAATCATGTTAATGTTCATCAAGGTAGTTTTATTTACTCTTTAACTATCTACTGTGCGTTATATACATTTATTTTTATTACGTCTCCAATGATACACGTGGTCGAATATTTGGCATCAGAATTCGGAACAACAACAAAGCTATTAATACAAACAAGTTCAAAGCCAAATACTTCGAGAGTTGTCATTTTATTTTATTATAAAGACCTTTGTGGAAATGTCAAGGTGATTTCGATATAAAATAAAAAAAAAAATCAGTATAATCTTTTAATATATTGATTAATTTGTAATTAAAATCATCAGATCAGACAGACATCACTACGATTATGTTACATGCACCTTAATATGTATATATTAGATTAATACAAACTGACATCAGCATTTTAATACTGTACGAGTCTGAAATCTTATCACGGTAACATTTAGTTTTTCTCTAGGAACATTAAAACGTGAATTAGTTTACACCAATTTAACTACACCTTGATTGTTCTTGCCAAATTAACATACAAAGAATTATATTACAGAATTCCGTTTCTTAGCATTTAAGTAGTAAAATTTAAATTACAGTGTAATTAAATTGTAGTAAGGCTGATCCGAGTACATATTAGGTACACGATTAAAGTAAATAAATCTATAAATAGAGCCAAACTGCACTACAAACTGCTAGAAATATCGATTACATGGCTTAAAATTATCCAACATCGACACATTATGTCATTACTGGTACATTTTTATTATTATTTATTATTACTTAGTAGTATATATTAGGTTGTAGTTTCATAGCTCTTTAGAAACAAAAGGCAGATATTTTTTTTAATTTATTTGTATCAGATAAAATAAATTATAGGTAAATCACTTACAAATATCAAATCACAGATATGAACGGCCATAAACTAATTTTGCAACCCTCAAGATATTAAAGCAATATTAATCACCGAAGTCGTGAGCTTAAACTAAATACAGTCTTAAAAATCCATACAGTGACAGCCCTGCTATACTGCATTCTAACATACGACAACCTTTTTTATATACATACTATGATGACAACAAACATGCAACAGTCAAATAAAGCGGCCCAAATGTATGACATCTAGTAATTACATGTAGGTAACAAATCTTTCAAACGTTAGGTCTCCAGCGTCCGACACACTCAAGGCGGTTAGTCAGCACATTCAAAAGTGTACTCAACTCCTCACTACCGGCAACGTATCACAGATAGTGTGACGACGTTCGCGCCTGACCCGTCCTTCACAGGTAGGGCATACAAGCTCCGCACCGCGAGTGTCGCTCTGGGGACTCTGCGCGCGCCCTGCACACAAGCACGCGTTAACTCACGAACTCCTCTCTTCACGACGTGAATCTGAGCGGCCCAATGCACGCTTCAACTTCTCCACCAACCTGCTGTGAAACTTCTCTTCGCGTGCACCGCTCGACGGACTACCCGAATTCTTGCTGGGGCTGTCGGGAACCGCACGAAGCGATACTCGGGACTGCGGGGCACGACAATACGAGAGCGAACGCATGGCCGGCGCGCTGCGATGCGGGCTCAGCCCAACAGACCGGGGCGAGAGCGTCGGCCCCTCTGAACGCGACTCCGACACTTTCCGCACACGACCTCCGCTGACACCGGCCTTCTCTGCAGACTCCGAAGTACGGCGAGACCGCTGCGAATTGTATATGTCCCAATCGTTCTTCACTACCGGCATCATAAACGCCATCTCGGCGACGAAAACGGTTACTCTTGCGTTTGAACGTTTTTGAAGAAATGTCGTCAGTTATATGACGAAAAATTTATAGTTTGATTACGGAAAACAACGTTCCGATCGATAATGTCTGTTGAAGATGCGTCTTAATCTGATTTGTTTTAGTTGTGAAGTTTTATTTTAATTATTTGTCGATACTCGCTAATCCAAGTAACCACCGATGTTGGTCAGCCGTTTAATTATCAGCTTTTAGTTCAATACCACACTCACTGAAACCGATTAGGAAAAGATGCTCACACTAAGACGAATTGCGGTAGAATGAAGTATTCGTGAAAACTCACCCTGAATATAAGGAAAATATTGGCGCTACTATCGCAACGGCAACAAAGGAAAACTTGAGACCGATAATTTAATTAGCAAACTACGTATACGGAATGTAAAAAATTGCTTATCATCGTCTATCTTTTTGCATTTGTAATATAATTTATAATTTCAAAGATAACATATTATGAATGTAAATAATCAGGAACATAATATCCGTACATATATTAATATCGCTACTCAGTGATAGATGGCGTTCAAACAAATTATTCTTTCTATTGTAAACATTGTAAATGTTAACAACAGATGTCTGTAGACATTAATTTCCTCTATTAATTTGCCTCGGAAAAATGGAAAGTTTTTTAAAATGATCAGTGAGTCGGTTTAATCTACACCTCATTATTATTATAACAAACTAGCAGTATAGTAATATGCTTATAAATAGAATATACATTACACATTAGGATACCATGCGATTATGTAAAAAAAACTATTCTAAATCAGATCAATACAAATTGTTTAATTTTAGGAACCTAATAACTATCATACTCTCATAGTAACAGAATAAATCACACGAGATATAAATCATAACTACCGATACTATCCTATCGTTGCATGATAAAATTCCAACTGTTTGGTAGTTTCATTGTGAGATTCAAGCGATTCAGTTACATCTCCAGTTAAAACTGTTTTTTTTCCGAACTGACTACGTTATTGGCCTAGCAAGGCCTTAAACAGAATTCACCGAACTACTAAGGCGAGCGTTTAAGGTATTCAAACGATTTGGACTATTAAGGCGAGCGTTTAAGGCACTCAGCCGATTAGTAAAAACGGCTAAACGTGCAATCATCAATTATAATTTTATCGCTTCACCTATTAACCATCGCGCTGTATTGGCCACTTATTTGTATACACGATACAATTTAGTGCATAGCCAGGTTTAATATTCTCGTATACGATAAAACGAAAAGACGTGTCATCTGATGGTAAGTAATCACCGCCGCTCATGGACATTGGACACCTACAACACGAGGGCATCACAGACGCATAACACGCCTTTGAGAAAGGAATGGGCTCGTTTCTTGAAGGTTATATTGGTCCGAACTGTGTCCCTTAAAGTTCAATATGTAATGAGTTCGCATATGGTAAATAAAAAATAAATCTATGCTATTTTTACTATTATAATGGTAAAGTTTGTGAGTTTATGACGTTGTGGCGTTGTAGGGGGTAATCTCAGAAACTACAGGTCCGATTTGAAATTTTTTTTCAATGTTAGCTATATGAATAGCTCATTTATCTAGGATGGTTATAAGCTATCATCCCGCCGAGACCAATAGGAGCGAAGCACCAATGGAGATTGTTTTAAAATCGGCGTTTCTTTCCTCTTGAGAGCTTCCGCTGCGTGTTAGCGTTAGCCCAAAGTAACTACTATTCAAGGCGAATGAAGTCGTGGGCAGAGGCTAGTATATATCTATATCTATACTAATATATAAAACTGAAGAGTTTATTTGTTTGGTTGAACGCGCTAATCTAAAGAACTACCGGTCCGATTTGAAAGTTTCTTCTAGTGTTAGATAGCTCATTTATCGAGGATGGCTATAGGATACATATCATCACGTTAAAACTAATAGGAGCGGAACAATAATGAAGAATGTCTCAAAATCGGGCTATTTTGGAAGCTTCCGCTGCGTGTTAATGTCAGTATTATATGCGTTGCCATGGTAACACGATAACATTCTATCGCAAATATTTTCATGGTTTATTTTGTGTTCCTACTCAAAAAGTTTATTCTATGTTATGTTTGTTTCCAATTTTTAATTATATGTGGTACGTTTATATCGCAAGCATTCCCAAAGTTGATTTTATGTTGTTTTTTTTTTTCACTTTGTTTTTGGCAATCAATCTTTCAGATTATTACTGCCATTGTCGCGTAGTCAATAATATTACAAGAGTCGTGCGATCACTTCAATATTTAAGCGTCGTGTGAGTCAATATTCTAACAAGATGGTGGATCCCTTGTTAGAAACTTCCTGGGAGTTTTTGTGGCATCTTAGAATTTCATGCTCCGTGGTATTATTTTCCATTCACTACACTTATGCACAATAAACTAACTATATTGAGTAAAATACCACCAAATTTACAAAATATAGAGTCAAAAAACACAAGATTATGAATAAAATATAAAATCCACTACATGACAGACTAAGATCCCGCCAAAAACTCTCTTGTGTTGTTATTCAAATAGTTTAGTAGTAATAATTTTCGTCCAAAAAGACTGGCGAAGGAATTGGTCCATACTGCCAAGTCTGAAGTTGTCAATATAGGTAGTTATTTTGGATTCTTTAGCCAATTTTCTTTTATGTCCAAGTTAATGAAAAGGTATAAGCGCCAAAACCTCTATATAATATTTCGTAAATTTTTATCTCCTTAATTTTAAAGACCACAGAATTCATGCATCGTGGTATTATTTTTCATTAATTTCACTTATGGACAGTAAACGAACCATATTACATAAAACGCCGCCAATTTCACATAATATAGAGTCAAGTAACAGAAGATTATGAATAAAATATAAAATCCACTGCATGGCAGACTGAAATCTCGCCAAAAACTCCTCAGAAAGTTTATTGTACGTTAGTAAAATAAATACTTTTTGGTGAATACATATATCTGTGGTGCTACAAATATCAACTTTTTTTTTTCTGTTGATATGTCTGTTTGTTTGTTTGTTCCGAGTAATCTCCAAAACGGCTGGACCTATTTGAACGTTTTTTTTTTTCTTAGAAATGATTACGCTATTGACCTAGCAAGGTCTTAACAGCTTCACCGGACTACAAGTAATATTTGAGCGGGAATTTTACGGACAAATAACTAACTAATTAGCCGTTTTAATTTATGCTAGCGGGTTTAGCAGACGTTGCCCACCCTGACAATAAAACAAACTATACCTAAACCTTGCTCAAGAATCATATTATATATTAGTGAAAACGGTATGAAGATGCGTTCTATAGTTTTTGATCTTATCGCGAACAGACATATAGAGAGACGTGGCAGAGGACTTTGTTTTACAATATATAGTGATGAAATGTTACCCGTGCATCCGTCTGTGTGGAATTGATTCAAAATATGTTGTTCACTGTAAACATGCGCGTGAGACGTGCGCTGTCCTGGACTCCAAGAATAAATATAATTGAAAGTCAATAAAGTTTATATGTGATTTAAATTATAGCACCGTATATCAATAACCTAATTATATCGACAATATGGGCATATTTATCTATATAATAAAAGATTTAAAACATGTTCGATAATATACAGCTTAATACTTTTAATACTTTCTAATATAGTGTAACTGAGCATTGAGGATGGTATATAGTAGTTTAAAGTTTCAGGTATGTAGCTGATAATAAATCTCATCCCATTCGACACCCTGTTAGTATTCACATATGTAAGGTACATGTTACCGGTTATTTAAAGTTCCAGGTATGTAGCTGATGATAAATCCCACCCCATTCGACACACTGTTAGTATTCACATATGTAATGTACATGTTACCTGTTACAGAATATGATGTGCGTGTCGTACTTACAAATACTTTTGAAAGAGTATTTCTGTAATTTACAAATCTAATCATAATTTTACATTTACTTAATATATTTAAAAAACGCGTGCGAAGCCGCGGGTAACAGCTCGTATATATATATATATAAATATATAAAGCCAACGATATGAACTACTATATACTAGATTGAAGGTGTGGGAAAATCGTTGTTTACCCGAAAGAAATTTCAACGAATTACATTATTAGGCAATTTAAATGATTTTAAATATTAAAAAACAGAGTGTGCCGTAAAGACAAAATAGAAGTGAATCTTTGTATTGCAGGGATACATTTTAATCGGCGGTGACGGACACGCGCTATTCCCTAGCGGTCATCCATCCAAATACTTACCGCGACTGACGTCGCTTAACTTTGGTGATTCGCTGTATTCAACTCTACTCGAGTATCTACTCTTACTACTTAGAACTAGAGCATACACCTCTCCTCTCTTCTCTACCTCTAAGTTAAGGTAGTAACGTAAGTACTAATCATTAAGTAATTATGTAACTTTTGACTATTTCAGTCCTATACTTATTTGAAAACTACATTAAAATTTGTTATTTTTTTATATCATAGGAGTTAAACGAACAGGCTGGTCAACTGATGTTAAGTGATCACCGTCGTCCATAGACACTTGCAACATCAGGGGAGTCGCAAGTGCGTTACCAGCCTGTGTTTGGAGGAATGGAGAGAATGTGAAAGGGGTTAGAGGAGAGGGGAGGGGAGATGGGTCTCCGGCGCTCTCACTGACCGAACGAAACGCAACAATGTCAGCACTGTTACTTCACGTCGGTTTTCTGGGGTTCGGGTGGTACTACCCCGGACGAGCCGACCCATTCATGCTGAAACCAATAATAGCTCCAGCGTGGCTCTACCGCCTCCCTAAAGTATTTCAAAAGTTCACAATTATTCTGACATGGATTTACATACATTAACGTTTTTCAGTACAACTCATTTCCATAGAACGATGTTACACAGATTTCAAAGGACTCTATAAGGAAATTACACGGCGATGTACTAAAAAAGTATAATTAATATTAAATAAAACCATTTCGTTTTCGTAATGTTATTTTTATTTTAGTATTTATAACGTGCAAATGATTAATTAACAAGCATTTTTAATACTAATCAATATATTAACTAACGACGATGCAACATGCTCTTAATATGTAAACAACTAAACAATAACACTGTTAGAGTGAATTATCACATAGTTAATAGGTGGGTATTTTTTTAATTATTCTATATAAAATGATATCATTTTTATTTCTAACTTAGGCCTATGAGTATTTAAATTGGACAGCAATTTGTAATACTTATATAGAATTAAAATCGGCAAAATGAGTTTGACCTATAATTTGATAATTAACCCTAAAATGCATATTGTTTCATGTAGTTTTTTTATTCCATTTATAAATAATATTATAATTCCTATAGCGATGAATAATATAGATACGTAATTTTAATACGTCAACAATAATTTTAGTAACAACCGCATATTTTTGCCAAAATTCTAATACGACTTTTATCAAAATAAATACGCAATATTATTACCTGTTTTTTTTATCTACTTTTTAAGTAACATATGTCTCCGTTCCTATAAAGACAATATTTTAAAAATTCAAACATTAAAATAACATTTTTATTTCCCAACTACGAATTATATATTACCGCCATCTGTTAAATCTTTTCCGAAATATTTCTTCTCAATATTATAGAGAATTAATTGACTATATTTTTACGAGTATACTTATCTGTTCAAAATACTAAATGTTACATTTTGCCGTCTTTAATTCACATTGTAAAAAGTGACTTTAATTACCTTACATTAGCCATAATATTTTTTTTTAATAATCATATAATAAATTATATTTTGGGTTAACCTATATACCTACATAGCCATTCTTTTAGTTAGTACGTATGATATGTGACCCTATATAATTTATAAATAACAAAATAAATATGAAACTTATAATAACATTAAATCAACAAATTCCTTAAGTTTTAATTTGATTGAGTACTGATATTCTCTTCTTTAGATTTATCAGGAGGATCGTAATATCCATTCAGATTTATCATTGTTAACAATTCGACTAAATGCCTCTGATAACCGTGTTCCATTAGTTTCGTTATAACCTTATGTAGATATTTGGCGAGTTTTTCAAATAAATGAAACAGTTCTTCCAGTTGAGCGAAGTTTGAATGTATGAACTGACCATTCTGTTCCTGTTGACGCCATTCCCTAAGAAAAAAAAGGTAAAAAAATATATCAAAATCTTATACAATAATATCGATTAAGTATATCAAATTGCAGTCAAAATCATTAAAATTAATTTCATTGCACAGGTTAAAACAAATCTTGAGTACAATTAATCAAATGAGTTGAAAATCTAGTATTAATCTTAACTACAAAAAAAAAAAAAAACGATAAGGAAAACGCCCAGGAAACCCGAATCACGATTATGTGCCCACGCATATTGCACGAGCGCAAGGCAGGGTCGCCATGTCACGTGGTAGGTGGGATCTTGAAATGATACGTCCGATAGTTAAGACAAGCGTTTAATTACTGACTTACTTACTAATACATACGGCTATATACTTAGCATCTACGTGCCCATATGCACACCACCACACTATGACAAAGTACGATAAGGAACTACAAGAAAGAAAGAACGATAACGAACAATGACAAGGAAAGAGCGATAAGGAACTACAAGAAAGAAAGAACGATAATGAACAATGACAAGGAAAGAGCGATAAGGAACTACAA
>JACEII010000064.1:2285208-2415978 GCA_014332785.1 Antheraea mylitta | reverse complement strand
AGAACGATAATGAACAATGACAAGGAAAGAGCGATAAGGAACTACAAGAAAGAAAGAACGATAATGAACAATGACAAGGAAAGAGCGATAAGAAAGAAAGAAAGAAAGAAAGAATAGTAAGGAACTATAGGAAAGATAGATGAACATTAAAATATTAGGAGAATTACAATTAAAATTACGTACCCCGATTTAAGTACTCGACTAAATTTCAATATAACTGTAAATAATTCATTTAGTAACTTCATGACTGGCGTCGAACGATTGTTCAACAGACACCTAAACAGCACTTTTTTTATATAAACCACATGACAGTCGTAGAGATCGTCCAAAGTGCGGGCTTTCTTTAGATCATTCTCGAATTCAGTCCACGAGGATAGTATGCATGTCGTTACTATGTAGTTATCGAGTGCCCGTATCATGGACGCCATGATGTGACGGTACACTTGTATAGATATGTATTGCTGTGATCTTAACAGTTGTCTCGAGTGTTGATTTGATAATTTTGCTGACAGTTTAAGATTCTGAAATTTTCAGAAATGTAAATTTCGATATTTTGTTCGTCATTTTGTCACTTATAGACAAAATCTTAAGGGGCTATGTTATTCATAGTAAATACTCCTTGTTTGTAACGCTTTTGGGGTTTAATTACTTAAGCAAAAATCATGTAATTTTACACGTATTTAGTACACTTTGTCTGGGGTCAGAACCTTTTTTGACCCCAGACAACGTGTGTACCTAGGTCCTTCCCTAGGGTACCTTGCAGCAAGAAAATAAATACTGTTCCATAGGGATAGGTCGAATTTTAATTAACACAAACGAAGCCGTGAGTAAAGGCTAGTTTAGGTACAAAAATGTATTGTAAAATCTCATAAAGAGGAAGATGTTATTTAGTTAGTAAGAGATAAGTCATTCTCTATTCTATAATGTAACAGTGGTCTTGTTACTTATAGATAAGAGTTTTAGTTTAACAGTTAGATACCATGTTATGTTTTTTTTCTTAAATTAAATTTGATTAACTTGATGTTACGATTTGAATAAAAAATACAAAGTCATCCGAACCCTGAATCACTCTTTAACGGTCTCCAGACATCCTGAAAAACTTGTCAGATAACCAGTGGGTGACTTATAGAAGCTTGGGGAAAAGAATGTATAGCATTATAACATACTAGGTTTTGTCTGTGGCTTCGCTAGCACTTCATGTAGATTCGAACTATCCCTTTTAATGTACCCCTATCAATATGAATGCAAAATTTATGATTTTCAATTGAGTAATTAAGGTAAGATAATATAACAAACAAATAAATAAAATTCATATTCACATTCGTCATATTAGTTATAATAGATGTGACCATAATGCAACTTTGTGATAGTGGGTCTGTTTAATTTTTATATGCAAGAAGTTAATAATTAAATACTATAACAATTATTATATATACATTTTTTGGACAGAAATTTTATCTTAGTAACATAGAAGAAAACCTTAATTTTTAATTCATTTAATAAAAAAAGTACATAGTTGTGTCCGAATAAAAAAAAATACATTTTTTTATGACAGTATATAAGAGATAACATTGAAATACATATTTTAGTAGCTAATATTTTTAAGTGACTATTAGCTTTTCAAACATTGATTTGTACATTATCATTACAATATAAATTTTAAACAGTTTAAATTAAATAAAAAAAAAAAACAGTTAAATACCTCAAAATCTTCACCAAGCACCCAAAATATTCTCCGCATTTTTATAAGAAATTGAAATACTTTTGCATATCGCAACAAAGCCTCCTGCGATAATATTATATTCAGAGGCCAACTCACAGAGTAAGTCAAAGTTAGACATTGCAGTACATCGGGGGAACTGTGTTGAAAGCTCAACGGAGAATCTGTTATGTTGAACGAAAGATTTTCCGAAAATTTTTGAACATCTGAAAATATCCATTTAAATAGAGCATAATGAGTAACTTGCACGTATGTATACACTTGATTAAAATATAAGACTTGTTTTTGAACTATATAAGCTATAGATTGGTCGATATCTATCAAACAATAACACACATATCAATACACAGCCCAAACCACTGGGCTTAGAATCGTGAGAAATTGCATACAGATTCTTTTTATACTATACTAACCTCGGCCCGCTACTTTGTAGTTACTTTGAGCTAACACTATCACACAGAGGAAGCTCTCAAAAGAAAAAAAAACTATTTTAAAATATTTTTCATTGGTGCTCCGCTCCTATTGGTCTTAGCGTGACAATGTATAGCCTATAACCTTCCTCGATAAATGAGCTATATAACACTCAAAGATTTCAATCGGTAGATACACGGGTAGATTATTCAAATCAGACCAGTAGTTCCTGAGATCACCCGCTACGTCACAAACTCACAAATTTTACCTCTTTATAATATTAGTATAGAAGAAGTATAAAAGTGAGCAGTATGGATTTTTGAAAATACAACCCCTAATATACAAAAGGGATAAAAGTTTGTATGAAAATCCGCCATTTTGTAACCTACATCAATAAATAATAGCAATTTACCTATTCAGTTATAAAGGTATGTCATAGTTTATCCAAATTAAGCAAACACAGTATATAGTTCTTATACAAATGCAGATTAAATTGAAGGTGGCTTCTAGACTATATATAAGTAGATGGAGACAAAACAGATCAGTATATTTTCTCCACTGTTTTAATAGTTATTAACGATATTATATTTTGACTATTTTATCCACTACAGTGATCAGTCAACTAATTCATAAAATTTATACATTGTTTGACAAAAAATAAATACAATGATATTGAAATGGTTAACCACTAGTATAATGAATTATTCATCTTGAATATTTTACAATTTTCAAAAGTAGCGATTAAGTAGCGATAACTTGAGTATTTACGTAGTTTGAACTAATTCCTTCATTACATTAGAATACACTAAATGTTTGGTTAAGACATTTAAAATTATGCACAAAATGTATGCTAGAAGTTATAATTAAAAGATATGTAATTTTATATCTAACTGATGTGGTTACATATTTAGTTAGGTTTTTTATATAGGTATATTGTGAAATTCTGTAGTTTGAACTCTTATTTTGGAATCAGGAAAATGAATGCCTGAAATGATTTTGCATAAGAGGAAATTAAAAAGGGCAATGAAATTATGGAATCCTAGAACCAAACATGTCCAACATTTCAAAACATTCTATAAAATTATTAAAGTTTTGCACAAATATTTCTACACGCTGCTAAGATTTCAATTATATATTATCTAAAAATTGCAGGAACTGCTTTTTTGGATTTATTGATTAAAGGATCCACTTACGCGATATTGAAGATCCCAGCGCCTTATCCAATATATTGTGTAGCGTTGCAAAATTCAAAAGCTCCTGAGGATTCAACGTCTTCACTAATTTCGCGAACAAATTATTACATATGCTTCGGGAAAATTCACCGTCCATCAGAAAAAAGTAATCCTTCAAACTCATTAGATGTTCGTACATATCGAGATTTACTAGGAAATGTGTTAATATTGAATTATTAACCACTTCTAGTTGATACGTAAGCGGTAACATTACAGATCTTTGTAAACAAGCTGTTAATGTAGCTATATTGTCACAAGTTATCTTTTCATCATCATCATCTTCGGAACCGAAACGTGAAGCGAATATATTTTCATAAGGTTTCTTCTTAACTTCTTCCATTATTAGTATCGGATTAGTGTAATAAGAAGACTCCATTTCTGAACTCATTTTATTCGAGAAATGATCTTTGGAATATTTCCGTAAATCTTTCACACCGAAAGGATCAAACTCTTCGAGACTGTACGAACCATCGAGTATATTAAAGAATGAATATTTTCCTTTTAGATCTTTCACTTCTGTTTCTAGACTCTTCTCTGGGGAATCTTCTGTAGCATCTATTTGTATGTCGCAGGTTTCAGGGTCAGCTGTTTCGTCGTCTACGATTATTGAGAAATCGAAACCGTCTGTCGTAAGAAATTTGTTATCTATTTTGGTTTTGGATGGTTCTAGATCTTTAGCTTCTTCGCTTGAAGCAAAAACATCATTTGTTATTTGTCCTTCCAGTGGAAGATCTGCTGTTGTAGGCGTTTCTAAATCAAGCTAAAAATATAAGATAAAAATTGTTAATTTTAACTCTCTCATTTATTTATACTATATTGCTCGGAACAAACAGACAGACAAAACGCCAAAACATAAAAAAAGACTTTTATTATCAGTAGCGTGTATACTTTTATATCAAGTCAGTAAAAAGTTGTTCTTTTGATAATACATACAGACACTTCATTTTTATTATGTTTACATCTAAACAAAATGATACAGGTCTTTGCCTTTTATATTTTTTCCTTTGTACATATCAGCGTATCGTACATATATTGTCAATATAATAAATTACGTAGACGAAGACGTAAATATTAGATAGTATTACTTATAAGAGGGCGTCCATTAATTACGTGGTGGGAACAGAAGAGATTCAGGCCAAACCTCACGCGGAAAGATATGGGGTTTCGGCAAATATTATTTAATTTTATTCGGGTAAAATTAGTGTAAGAATGTAAGAATATCGGATTAATTTAAAATAACAGTTGTTTCTAAACTAAAAGATGCTGAAATCTGACGCAATTGATATATCGAAATTTGATATAATAATGATTGTAATTGAATGTAGTAATTAGTAAAAAAGTAACAATGTAACGTAAACGTACATCAATTTTTTTTTTAATAGATTGAACTCATTTATACTCAAAATACAAATTTTGAAAGATCTCGCGTAAGACTAGGATATTGAGGCAAATTTCAAAATATCTCACCAGAGAGGAAAGGGGTTTAAACGAATCCTCAAAAACGCCTCACATAATTAGTGAACGGCTCCTAACAAATTTCCATATACTTACCCTTGGAAACAGGTCGCCCGGAGTCGTTGCGCCTGTATTAGGCGTTATTCCTAAACTATGAGGAACTGAAGAATCAACATAAGGCTTCAGGTTTAACGTTAGACCAGATCTTTTACCGATCTCCCGTCTTGGGTTAGTATTACCGAGTTCAAATTCAGATGTTAATACTCTTTCTTTATTACGCAGAGCTTCCTCTTGGGCCACATTAGCCGGTTTCTTTTTTGGCAAGTCGGCTACGGGAAGGTCATATTCAACTCCTAATATTTTCTGTTTGTTTATTAAAGCTTCTTTCTGAGCATCAGTCTTTGGTTCATTGACTACTGTTTTCAATTCTTGATTGATATTAAATGCCAAATTAAGAATCTTCATTTTATTACGTTTTGCTTCACTGATATTTGTCCAGTTATCCTGTATGTTGTTTTCGTTGTCCACAGTAGTTATATTTATGAATGGAGAATCTCTTATTTGATTATTTTCTTTATCGATGTGACCAAATTCATGAGTCATTACTTTATGTTTGTTTAATAAAGCTTCTTGTCTCACTTTTTGGTACTCCGAATTGTCGTTATCTAATTTACTACCGATAACGTCACTCGATTTTGTTGGATAATTATAATTCACTTCTGTACTTACTATATTCCCTTGAGAATCTAATTCTTTTTTGTTATCACACTTCCTATCATCATTATTTCTAGACACTCCAAAAAAACTTTTAGCTAAGGTACAAACGGAACTAAAGACATCGCTAGACTTTTGTGATTTAATATTGTCTTTTTCAACATCTGAGTTAAGTGTATCTACATCCTCTTGTTCTACTTTAGACAGTGATGAAGTAGATTCAGTTGATTTCTTTTTACTAACGTTGTCGTCAATAGCGTCTTCAATAGAATCAAGTTCTTCTTCAGACTTTGTGTCTAGACTCTGAATGGACATTGCCATAACTTCTTCATTTTTCTGATGCTCTAATTCCAATTTTTCCCGTTTTAAATTCCGTTCTTCAGTCGAAAGAAGTTGTATTCTACTCTGGTCTAACTGTAAGCGTTTTATTTTCCACTCAGTATGCATTTTGCTTTTTTCAACTTCCATATTGAGCTTGGAATAATACTCCATGATCTTATTCCTGCAGTTTACAATTAAAATACAGTTTACATATAAAAAACACATTATCTCTTTTAACATGTCGTCAGGTTGAAGTTTTATGAAAGAAAATATACAAGTTTAATAGAAATTATTAGAACCAAATGTATATCAAACCTTCGCTTTAACCAATCGATAAATGATATTTCCAAAATAATCAAATAAAGGAGATATGTGAGACTAATTCATACTTACGTTTCGTCATTTCGAAGTTTGGAATCAACTTCTTCGGTCATTTTTTCAGCGGCATGTTCCAAATCACATCGCATTCTTTCTCGTTGTTTTACTTTCATTTTAGCCGCTTTAGCTTCAGCCATCGCTGCCTCAAGAACTCTAAGGGAATGTTGTTTCTCTGCTATAATCAATTGCGCTAGACGTTTTCGTTCCGCTGGAAATCGAATAACTACTTTCTTATGTATATACTTTACACATCTTAGCGTTTGTCCAGGATTTCACCTGGTGTTACATGACGATTTTGTATAAGATGGTAAGTAGGCTAAACTTAGAGAGGGACTGGTTCTTATATGCAGTTACCAGAATACACCAACAAATGCTTGACGACTTATTTTCAGCTTGAGAGAAGTAGTTACACTGGCGGACTTAGACGAAATCCTACCACCATGATGTCGTAAAGCTCCGACTAAGTTGAAGGATTGGAAACTACGTCAAACCACGTGTTTCCCGAACACGCTATGAACTAAACCATCATTGCTTCATCTAGCAATAATGAAATACCATAAATATTAATCAAGAATATTTTCTTCAATTTCTCTTTAGTGAAATATGCATGTATTAAATTAACTTATTTAGTTAGAGTTTTTTTGGGGATTTTAGTTTATGGCATAGTTGTTGTTTTTATTTACGAACTTGCATTATTTGGTCCTAATATAATCACCGTAATATTAATAATAATAAGGAACATTAATTCTGTGACGTTACAAAAACTCCCTGGAAATTTTAAATATTGCATCATAATATTGATAATTAGTTTCACTTTTCTAATACCTATCTGATTAATTACCTCTTAAGTTCTCTTAATACCCAATGCATGTGATCGTTTTTTGTTATTTATCGGCGAGGATTAGTAAATGCCTTGATATGTTTATCTTAATTGTTAATTATTAGAGGGCCCGGCGGAAGTTGACCCGTCCTAACAATAAGAAAAAACCAAAAAACCTTGGTAAATTATATATCTAAACCCTTTTCATGAATCACTTTATCTACTAGTGAAAATCGTATGATAATCCGTTATATATCGTTCGTTTTTGAGTTTATCGCGAACAGACAAACAATCAGACAGAAGTGGCAGAGAACTTTGTTTTATAATATGTAGTGATTGTATATTATAGCTGTTAGTTAGTCTTCCATGAATAAACACATTAGAAGTAACCTCTGGCAATACTGATTCAATTTTAAAAATCATTTCTCTGATATTTAGTAGCCCGGTGAAGCTGTTAAGATCTTACTAGCTCAATAGCGATGTCAATTTAAAAAAAGCGAGGTATGTCATTTCCTTGATAGAAAACTGCATTCTCACAGAGGAGCTAACGCGACAGAGTCGCGAGTTACTAGTTGTATCGTAAATCCAAACAATTAAACAAATAGGATATAGTATCTGTATTAAAAAGAAAACTTACCGACAATCTTCTCCATTGTCTCGGCCTGTTTTAATGAAGCCATTTCTGTGAAAGCTTTCTTTTCCGCTTCCCTTTTAAGTAGTATCTGATCGAAGGTAACTAACTCTCCGCTAACAAACAAACACCTAGTTCTATAAACATCTAGAACTTGTTGCTGTCGTTCGAGTTGTTCAAAAGTGGCGCAACACTTAACTGATGGATGATCAGATGATATGAGGAGAACTAACGGGTCCTAGAAAATAAAGTCACTGTGACTTGGAGCGATGCATTTTTGATACACCACTAGTAAATAAAAAAATATTCAGTACTAACTGTGCCCGCGACTCCGTCCGCGTGGAACTTAATGTAGAACACACCGTAACCAATAAAATCATCTGAATGTATTAAGTTCATTTAAGTACCACGTACTTAAGTCGCGTCGTCATTAAAATTATAATAACTTTTGATAAAGTGAACCGATTTTTAACAAAACCAATACTAAATGTTACTCGAGGATATGATTTATAATTTTGTGGTTTCATTGTGAACGCAGTACTTTAACAATGAAGCGTGTTCAAACTACAAGACAGACAGACAGACATTTCTAAAAATAATTGTAATGTACTTTATTACTTATTCCAAGAAACATGCAAACATTATTTTTCACAAAAATGTAAAAGGTACAGACACATTAGATTTACATTCTTATTATATGCATATTTTTAACCCCTGGACTGACCAAAACCATAAAGATTTCAGCTCCATACAAACTAATTTAGATCTCGTAAGGCACAGTACAACATACTCTTGGCAGCATAAGCTTAAAAAATTACTTAATTCAGTATAAAATTTTGAATAACAACAAATGATGTAGTATAAATTAGTAATTTTTATGTAAAATGTATTTTTAAATTATTTCTTCATTTGTACAAATCCATTTTTATTAATTTACAGATTACGATGACGTTTAATTATAAATAAAATAAAAAATATGATCAGCCATTTTTATTTTGGGTCTTAAAAAATCAGCCGAGGGTTTAATGTATTTATGCTAGACCGTTTCAAAATCAACATAACAATTAGAATATGTACGTAGTATATTGCATAGAGAAGACTAATCGTCCCTTAACTGGGTAAACCTCGCAACCAAAAATTACAGATTTCACAGAAATGGATAAAAAGAATGTTATTCATCGTTCTGAACATTCAAATTTCTGCTTTACACAACTGAAGTACCCAAGAATATTTTTCACTAATAATTTTAATATGGATAAAAATGAAGTCACCCGGTTCACGAGGAAAGGGACACTTAATATATATATTTGAACATATGGAATATTTTATTATACCCATTATATTTTTTTTTTATTAACGTGGCGAAATCCCTTATGGATACGCCACCCTCTCGGGGGAGAGAGTGGGTTATATCTGACTCACACGGACTAAAACCCCACGGTGTACTGACAAACAGTATTGTTGGGGCGGCAAGGGATCGAACTATGCTAGTCCCCTTGAATAACCGCCCCAACGGTCCACCCGGCGGTACACACCAGCTGCTTCCCCTCATCTGCCGGACCTGTGCAATGAAAAGATGAGCCCCCCGACCCATCCCCTCAGGTCCGGCTACGGTGGTAGGAAGAGGCGGGTATATCGTCGCCACCTCCCTCCAGTCCTCCGTTGGCGGAGAGGGCCACTCGGAGGCTCATCCTCGCGAACCCTCTCCGCCGCCTTCGCCATCGCCTTGCATGCCTTCTCGCTGCCGAGCATGGAAGAAACCACACTCGGCAGCAACAAATCTGTTCCCACCCCCGCAGCCTGAGTATAACTCAACTATTTATTACAACAAGTAACAATAGCAAAAAATATTAATATCCACGTGCGAAGCCACAAGCGCAACTAGTTTTATATAAAAAAATTGATCTTTTTTGCCTGCATTCTGTATGTTAGCGTCATCTTGATAGTTTATACCGTTATCTTATTACTTGAGTGAAGTTCTCCGACGTAGTGTTATCAATGTATAACAGATGGCGCATAAATCGTTTCAACAAATGAATGTATTATAAAATATAGTTTTTAATACTTTGTATGTAGTTTTCAGAAATAATCGGTTAAAGCATATACGCTAAATGTCATTGTAATTTTTTGTAAGGACTAAGCAGAAAAAAAAAACTAAAATATACGAAAATTAAAAACAACCCAATTAATCTAGTTTTCGTGGAATATCAAAGCATTCTCCAGTAAATAAAATAACTCCATTTATAAATATATAAAGTCCATATAAATAAATAAAAATAAATTACCATGCACTATTTATTATTTCAATAAAAATATTAAATAGTTCTTATCACACTTTTAGTATTCAAAACATACTAACACTCGGGTTGCATAATTTCAAAAGCCTCAATGATTTCCCACACAACAGTATGAACTTAGCCAGAGACCTCAGGAAATCGGGAATAGCTGCGATTTGGGTTATATGAAACCCTTTATCCCAATATTTCTTCGAACAACAGTTCACGTATTGGAAATCTTTTCTTATAAAAAACTCATTGTATCTATCGTCCAGTTCCCCTTCGAATATAAATCTTTCTATGAATCTGAAATTTTTGGAGCAAATACTTCTTTAGCTCCATTAGTATTTGAAAGTCGATGAAACGAAAAAACAATATTAAAAAGAGACAAACATATATATGTATAGGGTTTTACATGGTAGTGAATGAGATAGAAGACATTATACAGTGTTTCTTGTATTCGTGGTCTCCTCATTATATACTACACTACCTACTACTTGCTGTGGTGCGGACCTTGTACTTGTGTATGTTTGTTTGTGTGTTAGTATGTGTGTACCCCTGTGCATTACAAGGTTTTAAGAAAAGGCATTATAACCAGCATGTGTATTATACATTTGCATTGTTTATATGAATATTTATAATTTTTAAAAAGGTTTAATTTCACTTAATGATTATGATTACTACTTTTGGTTACTAGATACATTCTAATAACCTGACATTTTAAAACAAGTAGAAAATAACACTGAAAGACATGAAATTAACAACAATATTAAACGATTAAGTTTCTTTAAGATTGCTACTATTACAGAGAAAAGTTTACATTATTTAAGTTAAAGATTACTTACAGCTTTAATTTTATGAATTGTAAAATTCGAAAATAATTAGTATCTCAATATCTACATATAAAAAACACACACAAGCTATAAACAGGTATATAGTTAGTTCAGTTTAAATATATGACGTAATATTTACATTGAATTAGGTAATACAGGTTATTGTATTTACTTTATAGCAGGGGTGTGCAAATATCGTTCAAATCGAATCTAATTGTTTTTTAATATACATTTCGGAACGAATAATTCGTATGTTAGAATTATTTGCACACCCCTACTTTAAAAACATTTCAATAGAAAATTGTATTCCAAAAATTGTACATCAAAATTACTTACTTAAAGTAGACTTTGCAAATAGAGAAAAGCGAATTAAACATTGTGAAAGCAGTCTTTTCATGTGTGATTAGAGAAATTTCGTTGAACAAATAAGACATTAACTCAGCTCCGCGTGGTAATGCAGTCTTTGAATCTGAAAAATAAAATTAATAATATTATTGCGAACTGCACAAAAACTTGCACTTACAGGAAACCTGATGGATGTAGCCTATGCAATTTGTCAAGTATACGACGAAACCGAAACCGAAACTGATAGTGAGAGCTCTATGCATCAAGGGCTATCAGGGCGAATAAATACCCTCACACAACCCCGATATTCTCTTCCTGGTACACACTCAGGAAGAGAAAAAGCCCTGATAAAAAAGGGCTACGGAGTAGGGGAAAGATCGCGCGTTCTGACAGTACATGAATCCCAGGGGTTGACCTTCAAATCAGTGGTGACCCTGCAAACAAAGACCAGAAGGATGCAAATCCACAGAAATATTTAGACACACTGACACCTGTGTCTACTATACCGACGTGACAAACGACACGGTTAGTAGATTCATCCATCGGGCCGTGAACGCTCCGGCACGAGACGTTGTGGATTACAACCTAAAGATGGCCATAAAGAATCAAAATGCAACCGCTATAAAAAAATAATGTCATTAAATCAAAAATAGTTAATAATAGTTAAATAAATGAATTAAAAAAAGGAAACTAGGCGAAAAAGGTACGGACCTAGAGTTTGCAGAATAGAAACTAAATTTTAAAAAAATCTGTGCAAATAATGTATTCATTTAAACCACAGAAGAAATATCTAGAATAATCTATAAACATCGCGAATAAATTCATAATAACAGATAAGACGTGAATGCGCGGAAAAACATACATACTAAAATCTTATAGCTCCAAATATAGTAAATTAACAAATAGTTCTAGAAATAGTATGTTTTGGAACTTCCTCCGTCCTATAAATGTTGTTAGAAATATTCTTCAATTCTTAGTCTTAAATTTAAATAAAAATTCAAAATTATGCTTTGTATACACAAACCAAAATGCATTAATTACCTGAGTCAGTCATTTTATAAATAGAAACAATAGTTTCAATCTCATATTTAAGCGGTTCCATATGATATAATATTTGCAATAAAGTAGGCATGCAATTTATACCATCTGCAACAATTTTAAAACAGTCTTCATACATTTCAGTCGCCAATAGACGAAAACCCAATAAATAACGTCTTATGACCTCCCTTGCGGCCTGAAAAAGGACAATAAGTTAATTTTACATGACAATAGTTTTATATGTACAGACATACATCTAAAATTGGAAAATTTAACAACTTGTTATCCAAAACTACTAAAAATTATTCCTTCATTAAACCAAGTACAGTAAGAACTTTTATTTTAAACTCTATTCTATACCTTCGAAGTGTATTTCTTTCCAAAAAATCAAAGGAGTAAAAAGTCAAAATACAAAATGCACAAATATTAATAAATTGGTTATAACCACTTTTTTATAGGCATGACTTACAGCAATCTTTTCATGTATATATATATAAGTATATATACTAGGGCCTCTAAAAAAAAAAAAAATTTTTCCTCGGAACCACGTTTAAAAGTTTCGTATAAATGCCAAAATAGGCCTCTGAAAATATGAACCCTTAATATTAATATTTAGGTTGTCCGCATCACACTTTTCGATTTCCCATAAGAATAACACAGGAAAAAAGTTTTTTTTTCTTTTGATTTATATAACTAATGAACGATATATCGTATTGCAATACCCATTCATTATTTTTGTAGAGAATTTAACGTTGTACAAAAAAGGTTTGAAGTCAATTTTTGATAAATCAACTCCGTTAAAAGTTATTCAAGACTAAAGTTTAACTTACCCTCAATTCAGCTGTTTTTTTATAATACTCTCAAATTTATAAGTTTACGAATTTCAAAAGAAACAAAAAGTTTATTTCTAAGTTCTCAGAGTTAATAATAATTACCACTATTATCTTTCGTTCTGGAATATTGCTGTAATTTTATTGAAAAAATATTTTTATATAAATTGCGCTTGAAAATAGCTGAAATTTTATGTATGTTTTGAAAAGTTATCAATGTTTTCAAGTTTTTATTGCTTATAACAATTTAGAAATATATTACTTTTATTGAATTTCAAATTTTTTTATCTAAAAATAATTTTTATACATTTGCATTAAATTGATCTTGCAGTAGAGTTGTTTTATTATAATTAGGATATCTCAGCCGATGTTCGCGAACTACTTGCAATAAGTATTGCAGTTGTTCTTCATCTTTTGTGAGGCAGTTGTTGTATTCCTCAATCAAAGCGAGCCCTCGTTCAGCTACGTCATTTGTCACTTTTAAGGTATTAAAAGGTCCTAAACATTCTTTAAAAAAATCATTACTTAACTAATGTTAAAAAAAATGATCTCAATTGAACGATTGATGTTAATTTTCAACAACCAGGATTTTCAAATGTCGGGTTAACTGTCAATGATTATTCGTTTTAAGTACCCTGTCCACATTTACTATAAAGCAGGAAATAAAGATTAACAGTTTTCAGAAGTCTAATTTATATTTTGTAAAATGTTATGGTTTCAATTTTTCTAAAAACATAATATTCTGCCAAATCAGTCAATAAAACAGCTGAATTGAGGGTAAGTTTGATCTTGAATAACTTTTGACTGAGTTGATTTATCTAAAATTGACTTCAGACCTTTTTTGTAGAGCGTTATTATCTACAAAAATGATGAATGGATATTGCAATACCATATATCGTTCATTAGTTATAAAATCAAATTTAAAAAAAAATCCTGTGTTATTCTTATGGGAAATCGAAAAGTGCAACGCGGACAACCTAAATGTTAATATTAAGGGTTCATATTTTCGGAGGCCTATTTTGGCATTAAAACGAAACTTTTGAGCGTGGTTTCGAGGAAAAATATATATTTTTTTTTTTTTTTGAAACGCCCTAATATATACTTAATAATATTTATTTCACCGCCTTACGTAAAAACAAATGTAACAATTTAAAATTATTTTGTTAAAGTCAGGTTGGAGTAAAATTTCCATCTTTCTTTTAAATCTAAAAAATTGAGCCGTCACGGGACGCCAGGCGGATGTAAAACATCGAAATTGTTTTGTATAAGTTATATGCATAAACGAACAGATTACGACAGGAATCAGCTATGGCATAATAAAAAGATAAAGCATTATAAATTTGTTCCATAAAATAATCACTGTTTATTTATTTTATTACATAAATATTCATTGTTATTGAATACAAAATACTAAAATTCAACTAGGCGTAAGCGCTGTATTTTTGGCAACATTTATCAAAGGGCACTAGGTCGTCGGCGCATGCCGCTTAACAGTAGTATAATGAATGGCCGACAAAACAATTCGAATCTTTTATTTATACAGATAGGGTTACAAATGTTTTTGAGTATTTCGTTAATAGTGCACGGTTCTTGTTTTGCGTCGCCACGCCAACAATCAGGTTTACTCTCCGCCTATAGATGTTTCACTTTAAAAAAAAAACCTATTTTGTGGTCAAATTTCGCAAGAAACTAAAAGCATGTTGTTAAAACATTTATACAATAGAAACATTTTATTTATAACTAGCTGACCTGTGCAACTTCGTCTGGACCAAAGTGGTTATCACTGTATCTTCACTTGGCTATCAATTGTATTTTAAACGCGAAAATTTAATAAAACGGATACCCGATTGCAGCCACAACTATCGTTTCCAATTGTGAATTTAAACAATCCACGGACTCACTCAAACATATACCCATATTATATGTGATTTTTTTAAATATAAGCCTAGAACCCGTTCGTAGCATCATCTACCAGGTTCAATTAAGATAAAAACTAACCTACATAAAACTAAATAAATATCTCTACCACTTTATCATAACTATCTTCAACTTATTAAAACCTTTACTATTGAAACCTTTTTATACTCCATTGCACTGAAGAAAAATATATGAACACCGTGTCGAAGCTTCAAACATCGCGTCGAAGCGTCAACTGTCACTTGCTTGTAACTATTGTCTAAGAGTTCGAAACTATTGCGAAAACAAATTTTAAATATATTTCCAATATATTCTTATAAATAATCTCTATACAACTCACAACATAGTGCCTATCACCTTTTGGTAATTTATCTAAGTTGATATGTTTCTATTGTAGATTATTCTACGTTGTAACACTGCATATTTGGCATTAAATTTATAACGTGTATTTGTCACACTTGATATTGGCGATATTGCCTACATAGGCAGAGGTCATACCGGAAAGAATCCATCAAGCCAGCTTTATATATTATATTCATCCGAACAACATCCCAGCTACCTAGCTGCCGGTAAACGTTGCGTTTATTTGTGCATATCGTACCTTTACATACAAAAATATTGATTTTTAAAACAATTTTTTTACTAACTTTGAAACTTTATTAAAATGGAATTATTATTGAAAGACATTATTATTGACAATAATGTGCTTGATGCTATTTTTTGGAAGTAAAAATAAAAGTAATTTTAAACCATGTTGAAATAGCAGTAATTTTATCATAACTATATTTAGATATAAATAAGTACAAACTTCATCTTTCAGACTAATTCAGTTATTTACTCAATATTTGAACAGATTTATTGCTATAAAAATAATAACTTAGCTATAGCTATAGCTGCACGATAAAGATAGCTATAATTGTGGCAGCGTATGTTATTGACGCATATATTTAAGACTGTATCAATCCCAAGTCATACGTTTACGTTTATAGTTGTTTAATTGTATATGGTGAAATCTTAATATCAATAATGTTTAATAAAATGAAATTTGTTCTTAGCTATGGAAAAAATAATTGGTTTGAAATTAATTATTTTTATTTACAAAATATTTTAACGCGCATATGATTGTTTATAAAAAATGTGTCTGACTATGATAAATTCATGTTTTTAAATGCGTTTAAAAGTTACTGAAAAAAAAAAAACCTAAACTTACTCATAAATCAAAATTAATTAAATCAAAATGCACATTAAAATACAACGTTAACAGGCTACCAGGTGTCCTAAATTCTGTCTATTGATATATAGATAATTTGTGTAGGTGGTAGAGCCACGATGAAGCTATTACTGGTTTCAGCATGAATGGGTCAGCTTATTGGTGCTAATAGCATCCTCTCACAGAAAAACGGCGTGAAATAACATTGCTTGCATTGTAGTGTTTCGTTCGGTCAGTGAGAGTGCTGGAGGCCTACTTCTCTTCCCTTTTCCTCCTCTCTTCACTTACTCTCCGCCTCCCCCATATACAAGTTGGCAACGCACTTGCGACAATCCTGGAGTTGCTAGTATCTATAGACGGTAGTGGTCATTTAACATCACGTGACCCACCTGTTTGTTTGCTTCGTATGATACAAAAAAATATATATTGATATATTAAAGAACCAGTTATTCTAAAATTCTTGTTCTTCAACGTTGCCGACTCTTGTACTAAGGTGTCGCAAAAAGGCTAGTTACTTTAACTAATAATTTTTGTTTTTCGTTATCCTGGAGAAACCCTTGCGTTTTATGGTACAAAAAGTATCCTGGATGTAGCCTTGTAATATCAGTTATCACTGTGTTAAGTTTCGTCAAGATTGGTTCAGTACTTTCAGAGTGATGCGTGTTCATAGGGACAGACAGACATACAGAAAGACAGACAGACAGACAAAAATTGTAAAAAGATTATTTTTGACTTCTATATCGATAACATAGTCTACCCTAATTAAAATTTTCAAAAAATATTTAATGTACAGATTTCGACTTGTTACAGTTTTATTATAGTAATAGATTTATCACATGCATTTTTAGATGAAATTAATAAGTTTAAATACTTACCTCATAAACAAGTCCATTACTATGGAAATGATCCTCAAGTGACTGATTGAAGGCGAATTTGTATAATCTCCTATAATATGTGCCAACTGACAATAAATCTGATACGTAACCCTCGAGCTGCTCTTTTGATATGCCTTCAAGCACTAAATTCTCTCTCATATAAAAATAGTTACTGTCTTCGCTAAACGGGAATGAAGTTGTCTCTATACCAACTGAAAATAATGGTTTCCTGATAAAATCTAATTGAAATAGTACTCCTCTTGAAGGGTTATGAGAAATCATTGAATGAATTTTAGTATGAAATTGCATGCACCGATATAACACACTATGAAGTTAATGTTTTATTTAATAGGTCGCGCGCCAATGTAACATACAATGATGTTAATCTATACTAATAAGGAAGTAAATCTTATGCGTCAATAATTTTGAGATTTTTGTGAAAAAAATTGTAACAGGCTTCAAACTAATAAATCACATTTCAATTAATTTTAAAAATATCTGTTTGTCTATTTGTATTAATACGCATCGCTACAAAAATGCTGCGTTCATAACAAAACTTAACCTAACCTATTCAAGAGAATCATAAAGCATATCTTCAAGTATCGTTACTAAATGATGAACAGAGGCTACTTGGTTTCGTTAGAATCGGTTCGGTCTATCACAAGTTATTGTTTTTTAATGACGAAGCGACTAAAGTACGAGAGAAAAATAGATAAGTAAAAGGACTTAATATAAAATTAATAACCTGTTGACTTAATATAAAAGTCAAATGACTTTATTAATCGTTGTCTTGTTACATAATGTTCCACGCGGACGAAGTGGCGGGCTCAGATAGTTTTAATATATAACACAAAAGGTGCTTACGCCAATGTAACACACTATGAAGTTAGTTGAGACATAGTATATTTTGTCGGAAATTATTGTAGTCCGGTGAAGCTCTTAAGACCGTGGTGGGTCAATAACGTAGTCAGATCGAAAAAAAAGTCGGAAATTATTTTATTGGAAATCAGAATAGTTCGGCATATATTTTATCGTTACAGAATTAAAATGTTCTATAAATTTCAAAAATTAATGGTGAGTGAGAACATAACGTTTATTTCTAAAAGTTTACTTATTATTCAAGTACAATACAATGTAATAGTATATTCTAATACTTACTTATTAAATACATGATATGTCTTATAAATTGTTTCTCTGATATAATGTTTAAACTAGAAAGTTCTTCTCTGTATATATAATGCCACAGTCCCATCTCCCTGGTTGATGTAGCTATCAACTGCCTCTCCTTTATTGGTGGTAATTTTGCTGAATTGTAAAATTGAAAAATACCATTATCACAATATAAACTACAAGCTTGAAACGATGAGACCATAGTTTGATTTTTTAAAATAAATGTTAAAATCTTATAATAAAATACATACAAACAATTTCCCATATATCATCTGGGATATCCTTATCTATCTGAGTTGCTAGTTCCCAAATATCAACCTCCGCTTCAGTTTTAGCTTTGTAAACTTCTTTAAAGTCCGATTTCTCATCAGTACTAGCATATGACACCTAAAACAATATAAAACATAAGACATATTTATAATCTATACAATTTTATGTTACAAATCTCAAGTTTTATTAAAGATATTTATTTATTAGTTGTTTTGATATATATATTTTTTATGATTTTATTATTTATGATATACTAGCTGACCCGTGCAACTTCGTCTGCACCAAATTGGTTATCACTGGTTACCATTGTATTTTTAAACGCGAAAAAATTCAATAAAACTGATACCCGATTGCAGCCACAACTACCGTTTCCAATTGTGAATCCAAACTATCCACGGATTCACTGAAACATATACCCAGATTACATGTAATTTTTTTTTAAATAAGCCTAGTACCCGTTCGTAGCACCATCAAGCACTCCGTTGTTTGTAGTCCGGTGAAGCTGTTAAGACCTTGCTCGGTCAATAGCGTAGTCATTTCGAAGAAAAAAAACTTGAGAGGTGTCAAGGGACACCCGGATGGAACTAAGTTCCTTTCGATTAATTAGTGAAGGAATTGTAATAAAATTTTATTTTTTTTAAGTTATAATAATATTTTTTTTATTATTAACAAATGTAATGTTATATAAACTTAATCAGTAGGCTTAACCAGCTACCAGGTATCCTAAATTCTGTCTATTGATATGTTTATAATTTGTGTAGGTGGTAGTGCCACACTGAATCTGTAACTGGTTTCAGCATGAATGAGTTATCTCGTTAATATCACCACCCTCTCACAGAAAACTGACGTGAAAGAACATTGCTTGCATTGTAGTGTTTCCTTCGGTGAATGAGAACGCCGGAGACCATCCTCTCTTGTCCTTTCCTCCTTTCCCTTCCCTTACCCTCCCCCTCCCCCATATACAAGTTGGCAACGCACTTACGACACCCCTGGTGTTGCTAGTGTCTATAGACGGTGGTGGTCACTTAACATCACGTGACCCACCTGTTGATTTGCGTCCTATGATAAAAAAAATATATATTGATATATTAAAGAACCAGGTATTCTAAAATTCTTATTCTTCCAATGTTGCCGGCTCTTGTACTAAGGTGTCACAAAAAATCTAGTTACGTTAACTACAAATTTTTATTTTTCGTTATCCTGGAGCACCCCTTGCGTTTATGGGACAAAAAGTATCCTGGATATAGCCTTATAATATCAGTTATCACTGTGTTAAGTTTCGTTAAAATTGGTTCAGTACTTTCAGAGCAATACGGATTTAGATTCTAGACTTTAATCCTTTATCTTGGAGTATCCTTTGCGTTTTATGGGACAAAAAGTATCTTTAATGTAATCTCGTAATATTAGGTATCACTATGTCAATTTTCGTCAAGATTGGTTCAGTACTTTCAGAGTGATGCGTGTTCATAGGGACAGACAGACAGACAGACAGAAAGACAGACAGACAAAAATTGTAAAAAGATTATTTTTGGCTTCTATATCGATACCATAGTCTACCCTGGTTAAAATTTTCAAAAAATATTTAATGTACAGATTTCGACTTGTTACAGTTTTATTATAGTATAGATAGATATATTTGATAGATATTTATTAGTTATTAGTTGTTTTGATTAAAATATCACTATATCAATCTTGATATCATATCCAGTGTCAGAGCTGATTAACTAAAAGACATTGTCAGTCTGTACATATCATGTAACCAATCTACCATCATTACAGTAGTTCGGTGAAGCTGTAAAGGCCTTGCAAGGCCAATAACGTAGTCAGTTTGAGAGAAAAAAACATAATTATAGGGGCAATACAATAATAAATTGTAAAACAAATAAAAAATTTAAAGATATTATTTTCTATATTACACACCAACAATCACTCACAACTTCTTATGTTTTAATTGCAAAAAAAATAATTAAATGAAACATTTTTTTTATAATGGTTATAATAGTCTCAGAGATTAATACATACAAGTATTTTCCTTTTTTAATATATTAGTTAGTATATTATTTATATATTAGGTAGTATAGTATATTATATTAAAGAATATTCTATTATTATTAATGTGATCTAGGATAACTGACTAATATGCAAAGAATGCCAATGCATCATTAATCAATTAACCTTGCCAACAATGAACTACAATTGAATAGATTAATAACTATGTAGTATAATTATTATATTACCATTATTAATTATTAAATCATTAGTGTATCTATAGGCCCACTAGCCCCTATCTGCGACTTCCTCCTCATAGTAATAGTTACTCTGTTCTAACGCTAACACGCAGCAGCTCTCAAAAGGTAAAAAAATCCTGATTTTGAAACATTTTTCATTAATTGGCTCCGCTCCTATTGGCCTAAGCGTGATAATATAGCCTATAACCTTTCTCGATAAATGAGCTATATAATACTGAAATAATTATTCAAATCGGACCAGTACTTCCTGAGATTACCCCCTACAACGCCACAACATCACAAACTCACAAACTTTACCTCTTATAATATTAGTATAGATAAAGGAATGCCTAAAATATGCATAATAAAAAATAATAAACAAATCTTTATAAACAGAAGAAAACTTTAAAATATTTATATTATTTAGTATTGTTTATTTCAATGTATATTAATAAACTTGATTTTCAATTATACAAATGAATATGCAAATATTGTAAACAACTTTAAATAAAAAGTAATGTTGAGTAAGATATTTCTTTGTTATTGCTTTTTTTAGCACAAGTCACCTAAAAATAAACCTCTCTTATACTCACTTTGATATTAACATCACTAGACTGTGAAGTTGGAATTTTCAAATCTCTAGGAGCCATCAGTCTTGGATAGTTGAATATGGTGCTGTCAGAATATGGAGATGTGTTCTGCGTATGTGCCGATGTTAAAGATGCTAGTGACATTGGACTAACAAATGTTTTCAATTCCACAGGACCATGGATATGAGGTACACATGATGTATCAGGAAGGACTAAAATAACATTTTAAAATACACGTCCATTATTAAAAAAAATTAATTATATTATTAGCTTACAATGTCAGTGTCATGTGTAATTTCTTGTTGGTAAAACAAACAACTTCCATGGTAGATAACTTTATAACATTATAAATTTGAAAACCAATTATAAATTGTACATTTTTTTTCCTCCCACAAACTATGCTATTGACATAGCAAGGTCTTAACAGCTTCAGGGGCTACCGTAATATGTACACAACCTTATCAATTTTAACAATAACCACAGTTAGGCTAGTGTGATGACAAAGTTAATATATTGTGGATACACAACATATATCTATGTGTCTAATACAATATGTGTCTTAATTTTTTTTCTGATAAACATCAATCATATTTGTTTTGACAGGCTTTTTTAATAATTATTTACATCTGCTTTCCAAGATCATCATTTCATAATAAACCAAGCATGCTTATATTAAAGAATATTGCAATTAAAATATGGAGGAAAACATAGTGTGATAAAATCATAGTATGATCGTAAGGCTCTTTTTAGACACTCCTAATTAGCTGTCATCCTCAGTAGGGTGTTCATTATTTACCAAGTAGGCTTTTTTGACTCGGGTCTCATTCAAATTGTTAGTTATAGCCTAAAAACCTTTAAGAGCAAGAAATTTACCAATTTATCACTCTAATGAAATGAAAGAAATGTTAAGTTAAATAATTTATAAATATGATTTTTTTTCTTAAATACTTTTAGACTATAAACTAACAATTCCAACAGCACCCAAGTCAAAAAAGCCAATTTGGTAAATAATGGACACCCTAATCCTCAAGTTAAAAATATGTCACCGAGCCCATATTCAATTGGAGGACTTTTTGGCAGGTTTTTAGTGTGCCATGTAGTGGATTTTATATTTTATTCATAATATTGTGTTATTTGACATTTGTAAATTTGGTGGTGTTTTATGTAATATAGTTAGTTTATTGTGAATAATTGAAGTGAATGGAAAATAATGCCATGGAGCATGACATTTTGAGATTCCACCAAAACTCCCTGGAAGCTCTTCTAACAAGGGACCCACCATCTTGTTAGAATATTGAAATAATCACACAACGCTTGTAATATTATTAACTACATGACATTAGCAGTAATAATGTGAAAGATTGGTTGCCAGAAATAAAGATAAAAAAGTCCATATTGGTGTGTTTCTAGAACTACACTTGAATCAGTCCCTCCATATTTATAGTGTTTACCATCTTTGATTACATGGGCTTTTAATATCACTTGAGATTGTAATTAAAGGCTACAGAGTAAAAGAAAATGGCACATTAAAAAAGCTAAAACCAACTATGTTGTGAATTTATGATAATTAAATTGTGGCTACTGCATGACTTCAGAAATTATGATAAATATTTCATTTGAATTTAGTGTTTTATGTAATTAACATTTGCAATGTTAATAGCATCAGAATGATATAAGTATAATGCAATATAAATTTAAATTTTACTTACATGATTTGGAATCAAAACTTTCCACTGTATACTCAGTATATGTTTGTGATTGATTACTAAAGAGTTTAGAGTCCTCATTTTTTAAACAGAAGGGTAATTCAAAAATGTATGACGGAAAATATGAATATGGTTCAGGGGAACCAAAAACTTCACAGGCAGGTCTTGGTAACATCTCATCAAGAAGTCCAAAAGTAAAAGGTTTCTGAAAATTATGACTTTTAGATAAAAACAAAACACTAAAATAATCATCTCAATTGGTACATTGATCAAATTAAAGGGATATTATATTATATTTGTAGTGTTTATTCTAATTGAATGTAACAATATAATATACTTAGTGTATGTCCAAAGTGGATGCTTAAATCAATCTTTGAGCATGGCTGGGTGTCCCGCATTAGTTTCAAACATATGATTAATACATAGTTGTCCTGAGTGGTGTGAGCATTGCTCTTAGCCACTGCACACTCCGACGAAAGTAGATTTACTCAGTCCATACGTTTAAAATACAATTGACATTGAAGTGCAAATGATGCTTGTGCATATTGTAATTGCAGTTATTTGATTAAACAACTAAACACTTGAAAACTTAATAACTAGTATTTATATGATAATTCTTCTAATTCTAGCTGAAAACCTGTCTCCACTCAGCTTAGCATATTTGCCATCTTAGGTCACATTTTTACTTATGATCAGGTAAGATTGTGATCATAACCTAATATAAAGAATAAATGTACTCATGTATCAACTCCACCAGAAGCCGCTCTGTATTTGTTTCCAAAGTCTAACCTAACCTAAGACGAAAAAATTGAGAAAAATAATAGGTTCCGTTAAATTAGACTTGTGAAACAAAGACAAGGTGAGACAGTAGCAGCAGCACTCAGTGAACTCATTTCAGTGGGGTTAATAAGTAAGTACCAAAATAAATATAATAATAAATTGGGAATTTAGTCAATATAATGAACAAAAATATTTTATACTACATGTTATCATGTTGAAGTTAATGTCTAGCTAAAAGATGTTAAAAATTACTGAAAAACAATATTCAAAGTTGATTATTCTATTACATATAAACTTTTTTAAAGATTAATCTTTTGCATTTCTAGCTATTTTGTTTTTGAATGAGTGTGATTGTCTATTTGGTGTGCGGGAGTCACCTCTTGAGTGGAAGGGATCAAATTATTGTCTCAAATTAAAAAAAATATATACATTACAAATGGCATCATTTACAATTACATATATGTTTTCTTGTCATACATCTTATATTTAAAAATACCTGAAACATTTCTTTAGATGAATCATCAATAACAGTGTTACTAAGTCCCACAAGCAATCTCAGAATTTTATAAATATCTTCTTTTTGTTCACGATAATCAGTTTTTCGGATTGTATTTATAAAGTTCTTCAATTCCATAGATCTTTTATATTCAGCAATGTTTTTAGAATTTTTTTGTAGTATAAAAAAATATGTCAACAAATCTTTAATAGGTTCCCCTTCATTTACAGTTACTATTCTGGTAGTTTTCTTCAGTATAATTTCGTAAGAGTGTGATCTCATCTTTCTAACCATACGTTTCTGAGATATTCTACTTTGAGAACAATATTTCGAAGCAGTTTTAGTGCACAACTCAGTGAGAAGTTGGTACACACTGTGGCTCTGTTCATTTGATGAAGAAGACATGATGATAATTATACGACAAACTTAGAAATATATCACTTATGTAAAGTATTATTTGATGGATATTTTATCCGCTTTATGAGGCCCATAATATACCGTAAATAATTCAGTAATACTAACTTAAACATCAATCAAATAGAATACAATAACTAACAAAAACATTGACCAAAAATTATACACTTAAACCACAGAGTAGGAGTATTTTTTACTTAAAATATCGATATATATTGTAAAATTTTTTGGGCGATATATCGATATTTTGATATTATAATTTGGATATCGGCGGTCGATATTTTTTTATTCATAATTTTTTTTTTTTTTGGCAATCAATCTTTCAGATTATTACTGCCATTGTCGAGTAATCAATAATATTACAAGTGTCGTGCGATCACTACAATATTAAGCGTCGTGTGAGTCAATATTCTAACAAGATGGTGGATTCCTTGTTAGAACCTTCTTGGGAGTTTTTGTGGCATCTTAGAATTTCATGCTCCGTGATATTATTTTCCATTCACTTCACTTATGCACAATAAACTAACAATATTACGTAAAACTCCACAAAATTTACAAAATATTGAGTCCTATAACACAAGATTATGAATAAAATATAAAATCCACTACATGACAGACTAAAATCCCGCCAAAAACTCCTTCTTATCTTTATTCCACCTAGGTTGAATCGATACATTATGTTTTTCTTTTCCAGTCTCCTCAGTCAGATATAATCTCAGAATTCACACCTATTACATATGTTATTTTTACATACTTTATCCATACTTTTTTTCGGTTTCCTCTACTTTTATATCTATTCACTTTCATACTTAAAACTATTCTAGTTATAAGTCTTTCATCTCTCTTTATGACACGCCTGTATCATGCTAACCATTATTTCTCAACTTCTCAGTCACTGGTGATGTTTTCAAACTTTATCTGATACGTTTTTATTCTATCACTTCTAGTTACACCATACATCTTAACAATCGCAGCTCTGCCGCGTACAGTTTTTTCCCATCCGTTTCTTTTGTAACATAACCATTTTATACGCCTTCCCCGTGAGTTACAAGGGCATTCGTGGATCGCATAACCCGAACATCTTTCTCCATTTCGTGCACCCTGCATTTATCCTATTCCTTCCGTTATTGTCTACGCTGCCACGTTTTGGATTAATGAATGTGAAGCAGGCTAGTAGTAATCGTAGTACCTAGTGAAACAGCTGAACATATGAAGTAAATAGTATTTAAAAAATCTCTTGCTGAAAAATATTTTTCGGGGCGTGTTCAATGTGATATAAGAATGAAATCAAACACTGACTTTGCAACCGAAACTTTTAATGTCCACTTTTGTCGAGGAAAAATTTGTATCTTTGTGACAACGAATATGTCGTTGTATTTTAAAAAAGGGCCATAGATAATTATTAATGGGCAGCAAGCTACACCACCCCCCTACGGAGTAAAGAAAACCCTATCCGTTACAAACAAGCGGCGGTTCTTATGATCTAATGAACAGCAATCAGTGTCCGTCGTCACTGATTGCTGCTTGGGTTCTTCTTCAGTCCACTCGCAAGGAACAATGCATTTGTTCGCCTTCTTACCGAATTTGTTGTGATACCAAAATCGTGGCGCAGGTGTATGGCGTCGTCTTCTGCTGGTAGAGGGGCTACGGGATGCACGTTGTTTTTGGTTTTTTAGGGACGCTATTTCATGTGTAAGTTGCTGCACCATTTCTCTAATCGAAGCCAATTGCATTGCTGGTGAGTCCATATTGTAGACGGTTGATGGTTCAAGCTGAGATACAGTCCTCGTTCGTTTCCTTGTTGAGTTGTTGTGTTGAAAGTGGATGAGTCACGGGTCATGCAGGGGTCCTTTCCTCTGCTTAGTTGGCCGTCATGAAATTTGTCGGTGCAGTGTAGAAGTCGCCGTTGTATAGGGCCTCGCCGTTCGGTTGCGGTTATTGTGATTGCTCGACAATGTTTGAGCGTCAATCACAAGCGTCGGAGGTCACTAATTTTGGGGCGTGTTCAATGTGATATAAGAATGAAATCAAACACTGACTTTGCAACCGAAACTTTTAATGTCCACTTTTGTCGAGGAAAAATTTGTATCTTTGTGACAACGAATATGTCGTTGTATTTTAAAAAAAGGCCATAGATAATTATTAATGGCCAGCACGCTACATATTTATTACCATCAGCCTGTAAGAGAGCCACTGCAGGGCTACAGACCTTTTCCTGAAAGAAGGTACGGACATAATCACCACACTAGCCCATGGCGTATTGGCAATTTCAAACTTTGAGAAAACCACAATTGTACGTTTTCTCACATATAGTAATGCTACCAGAACATTTCTCAGGCTCAGGTTTTCTCACGGGGTTTTCCTTGACCGTCAGACGATACTGTTACCAATTTAAGTTAGTAAGTGTACGCGAATTTTGTAAAATTCATTATTACACACCGGGGTTCGAACCAACAGACATCGAAATGTTGTTCTACTAGTGAAACTAGTAGACTACCACTATTTAAAAAACTTAGTATTGATGGACTGAAAAATATTGGTACACATAATTATCTTATTTAGATAAAACAATAATGATGACGATTATCAATCAATATGATTGAATGACGTTTGTGCAAGTGGCTCTTAGAACTGTACTGTTATATTTTAAAACATATATGGTATAAACTGTACAAATATACTGGATTAAAAATTACATTTTTTTTAACATAGCCGATATTTTTTTCCAATATATCGAGTTCCGATATTGAGATTTTCATAAATATCGATATATCGAAAATCCGATACTTTTAAAAATATCAACAGTCCTACCACAGAGTATATATACACATATATAAACTAGAACTGTTGATTAAATATCGATATATCTAAATATAAATATTAACATTTTTAAATTATAATATTAATTAAAATATTTTTGGGCGATATATCGATAGTTCAGTATTACATTTTGGATTTTTTTATATATTCGGGATTTCAATTATATAGATAATAATCTTTTTACCCTTATCCCATTTAGGTTGAGTCAATACATTGTTTTCCAATTCCATTCGCCTCTGTTAAATGTTATCTCAGAATTCACACCTTTTACGCACGTGTCATTTTTGCCACACTTTATTCACACTTCTTTCGGTCTCCTTTACTCGTATATCTCTCTACCATCATCCTTAAAACTATGCTAGTTATATGTCTCATCTCTATGACATGTCCGTATCATGCTAAACTATTACTCCTCAACTTCTCTATTACTGGTGATATTTTCAAACGTCATCTGACATATTCATTTTTATTCTATCTATTATATTTTAGTTACACCACACATCTGAACTCTCTCTCTCTCACACACGACTCACCAGCACGCATCTCTGTTGCGTACAGTTTTTTCTTATCCGCTTCTTTCGTAACCCAGCACACAAATGCATGCATTACTGGTCTTATAATAGTTTTATACACATTCTCCATGAATATCAAGGGCATACGTGGATCGCAATTTACCCTAAACATCTTTCGCCATTTCGTGCATCCTGCATTTATCATATTCCTGGCATCATTGTCTACGATACTGTATATTTATGTAATAAAATAAATAAACAGTCATTACTTTATGGAACAAATTTGTAAGTTTATCTCTTCATTATGCTATAGCTAATTCCTGTCGTAATGTATTCTTTTAGGGATATAATTTATAGAAAACAAATTCGATGTTTTACATTTGACAGGCGTCCCGTGACGGCTTAATTTTCTTTTTATATGTCGCATATAGGTATATTATATATATTAAACGTCAATATTGTATTTTTTAGATAACGATACATCGAAAAAACAATATTATTAAAAATATCAACAGCCCTAATATAAAACTTTACGCAGCACTGCTAGGAATATTATTATTCTGTGCAACATAATGACATCAGTATTCGCAACGTCAAATTTCTAAATTTCCCATGAAATGAGTAATTCCGCAAATTATGAAGGAAAGAATGATTTCCAATAAATTCATCATAGTTATCCAGAAAATAGCAAATTTCAATAAACAAATCGTCATTTTTATTGAAATAATGAGTCGCAATTAACTATACTGTATAACTGTAATCACAAAATCATTAATATATATTTACACATAAAAAAATTGGTTGCCTGTAAAGTCGGTATACGGGCGAAAGTTTTACGTGACAACGACTTTGAGTGGTAAAATAATTTTCGTATAGTAGTCTCTCTCGCTCTTAGGCGGGCTAACCATGCCCGAGTGGAAGGGACGCGTGCCTCTCACTCGCTCTCATTGTGAGCGCATAACGTGAGCGGAGCGTAACGCAGTTTCTTGAAGTGTCACCCGGCAAACCAATTTATAAGACGTTGTCACGTCAAAATATATTTTTCCGCAGTTTAAAACATTTGCTATAAATTGGCAGCTTTAACTAATTCAATTGACAGTATTGTCAACAAAAACTATCGACTCAATTGTTATAGTTACCAGCTAAAATAAATGTTCATTCATTTTTATTCGTAGACAGTCTGCATAAGCAGCAATCCGTAATGGAGTTTTCAGGGAAACTAAAATAATGGCGATCATATCCCTTTCAATTTATAACTCATCTTTTAAAGGAAGATGTATAAAAAAAATAAAGGCACGAGACTGGTCAAAATATTTAAACAGGATTTTCCCAATAAAGTATTTACACAGTAATATATTGACAGAATCGTTACAAAATAAATTTCAATCATTTTTTTTTTCAAGATTATCCATATTACAGTGAGAAAAAAAATGATCTCCTGCAACAGCTCATTTATTTGTTTTGACATTACTGGTACCGTATCTGACATGAAATGGTGTTTTGCCTAGGAACTAAATCATGAGGTGCTTCCAGAGGTATTGCAAATGTAAACGTCCATAACCTACGAGATTGCTTATCGTAGTCCGGTGAAGCTGGAAAAGGCGTTGTTAGGTCAATAACGTAGTCAGTTGGCAAAAAAAATTATTGCTTATCATCAGGCTAGGGCCTAGCCGCTAGGTGGTTCGTATGCTCGTTTGTTACCACTGTAATATAAAAAAAACTGTATTTTTCATAACCTATTTGAAGTTCGACGCACGGAAGGCATTTTACATATCTGGGGCGCATTCCAGTAGAAGCTCACAACGCCCTTTTCGCCGTTCCACTAGACAACCGCGAGCATTGCGGTCGTGGCGAAAACGTTATTGATGACGTCATAACATACACTCCCACGAAGCTAGACATGGGTACCTCAGTAAAAATCCTTGCGCTAACTCAGTAACTCAGGCGCAGTTAACTGCGCCGGCTCATTGTGCTAACTCAAAATTGCGCCATGGCGAAATAACAATAAAATTAAAACAAGCCGAATAAGCAACATAATGCGCGCCATCTGCTCGCCGTCCTCACAGGTACTTAGCACAAACTGCGTTGGCTCATTGATCGCTTATGTAGTGAGTAAAAGAATATATAATATGTCATGATTGACTGTGTTCATTCAAATAATGTGTGTGTTATTGTGTGTATGGCATGCCCATAAATGATGTATTTCAATGAATTCTGCCTTTGTTACTTCATTTTAGAACACAAAATAACAACACTGTTGTACAGTAAGCACAATAACATATTAAAATAAATCAACCATGTTTTTCTTTCAACTAGTCCCCACAGAATCAATTATAGTTCATTCCGAACGTAAATATATATTTTTTTTCAAACTGACTACGCTATTGGCCTGATGGGTCTTCACAGCTTTACCGTACTAAGCATATTCCATCATTTGTTTTACACATAGTTGTCAACTCGGACCCTGTCAAAATTTAATCTTATGACCAGAACACTACTTGGATTCCATGCAATGCCATGCCATGGTATCTCTGGGAACGAATCAGTGGATTCTTGCGCAAAGAATGCAGTCCAATCTGGTTCCTTGAATTATTAGAATCCATCAATTTTTTATCTACCTTTTGATAGTTTTTGCGATTCATAATTCTAGTTTGATAAGTTACATAATATTTTTTTGTAATTTTTATGATTTATTGTGTATTGATGTTAGCATATTGTATATTACTGTAATAATCTAGTATTACTTGTAAAATAATAAAACAACACCGTATTGTACTGTATCGCATACTTTTAAATGTAAAAATGTATGTTTATGAGCAATAAATAAATAAATAAATAAATTATAAACTATATACAGAATATCTACGTTCTCTGCCTAAAACTAGATTATTAGAAGCGTAGTAAAAGGATTCGAATATTTCCAGAAAATATAAGGGCAAATCATACGATTCTATCCAAAAGGAAGTTGCCCAAAAACCCATGATTTTTTAAGTGCCCATGTGAAAGTAAGGCCGTTACTTCCTTGATCTGCTGTCTTTGTCTAGGTCATACTTGTACACCAGTGCATTTGTTAAATTAAGGATTAGGGACCATTCTCCCTTTTATTTAACATTTCATTATTTATTAAAGTTAACAAAATCAAACTTTAATCAGATTGTCTACTTCTTAATCGATATGTATTTCAGTTTGGATTATTTATATATTTATGAGAAACCGACAATAACTCAATCTGAACACAAATTAAATATATTTGTTTTGGAATTTCGTTTTTAATCAACCTCCTTCGTTTATGACACTATCTGCCACAGACAGTCATTCTGTGTCTACATGACATTGGTGGAATTGTGTATTGTTTACACACGGCGCCATACATTAAAGGTCGAGAAGAAAAAGTATATTCAAATCTAGAAACTAAAGATTACTTAAGTATAGTTCCATTTACATTTCACAGAGTCGCTGTTTATAAAAATTATATTCGGATTTCGCGGCCCTGCGCTGTGCGCCAACTCATTTTGAAAAAGTGAGTTAACACATCCAGCGCAGTGAACTGAGTTGGCGCAGTGCGCGGCGCAGCACAGAGTTATACATCTCTACGCGAAACTCACGACGCCCCATGTCTGGACGTGGGTCGACGTGAGCGTTGACAGAATTGGCGGGATTCTCAATAAAGATGGTGACCGAGAAAATGTCATTACTTGATACGGTATAGGATATTTATATTAAACAACATATTGTATTGAAATACGTAAATGAAATATATTCACAAAGTTTTGATAATTCTACTTCTTTTGAAAAATGTGAATTCTAAAATTCAATTTAGAAATTAATTAATAATCATTTCATGGTAATTTATTATTTTTCCTTTAACCAATAAGGTCATTTTTTATGATAATTAAAATAAAAAAATTGAATTATACATTGTTACATATGAATTAACTGTTAAGACTTACAAAGTGTAACTTAACCTCTCAAAGCTTTTGTTTTATTTTTTCTAGATCGCCATTTTTATTATTTATCTGAACGCTCAAAACGACTACAAATGCGTTCCACTAGCGTGTACGATTGTAACACTCGAGAGCTAGTGGAACGAGAAAACTCGCGGTCGTGAGCGTGAGCGTTGTGAGCTTCTAGTGGAACGTAGTTCTGGTATTGATTGTTGACAAATTCCACTTTATTTTTGGCAATCAATCTTTCAGATTATTACTGCCATTGTCGCGTAGTCAATAATATTACAAGCGTCGTACGATCATTTCAATGTTAAGCGTCGTGTGAGCCAATATTCTAACAAGATGGTGGATCCTTTTTTAGAACCTACTTGGGAGTTTTTGTGGCATCTCAATTTCATGCTCCGTGGTATTATTTTCCATTCCCTTCACTTATGCACAATAAACTAACAATATTACATAAAGCACCACCAACTTTCCACAATATAAAGTCAAGTAACACAAGATTATGAATAAAATATAAAATCCGCTACATGACAGACTGAAATCCCGCCAAAAACTCCTTTTGGCAAATGGCAACACTGTTTTATTTTCATATTTGTATTAGGGATGGTCGTTTTTAGAAAACCATCAATGTTGACATCGATGTTCAAATCGATTTAAAAGTTTTGATGTACAATTTACATTAATAATATACCGGGTGTTTTGCATTTTGTCTGTTCCGTTCTGGGACAGGAGTTGATAAGTTTTTAAAAAAAGTCTTTCTGAGGTTGCCCTTGTTTTTTGGTTTGGAATAACTATTCGTACGGGTTACTTCGATAAAGTAGTATCATCTAGTGTAAAATAATTAAATTTGATAGTTATTTAGTCCCTAGCTAGTATATCCAACGCAAGGTGACCCTAAAGAATATATTGACATTTCGATTTTTAATTCTCCTAACATCGATGTGTTAATGTTAGCTAATTCAAAATATCTATTTGAAAACATCGATGTTTTTAGCTAAGCATCTATGTTTCTTAATTCTTCAATTTAATGAATGAATATCGATCATCCCTAATTTGTATTATCGTGGGTAATATTTATTTATTTTATCATTGATAAAATTTATATGAATATAAAGTAGAAAATAATACAATAATGAATCAAGCAGATGTGTCTAAATTGATTTCAAGACTACGTGTAAAAGTGAAACCAGAACATCGTAACCTCAAAAATCCCAAAGGTCCTGAAGGTAGACTAGATAAATTACGTAAAACTGTTACAGGATTAATAAAATTTGAAAGAATTGAACTTAACTATCAAAGAGGTGATGAAGCACGACAATACGCAGAGAGGGTAAATAATATAACTACATAAATACTAAATGTATCTCAGGGCTGTAATTAGAGTGAAATTTGAGGTAGGGCAGCATTGGTTACAGGTAGGGTGGAAGTAAAAAAAATATATCAAAATTGATCTGCCCTCGGAGCATACACAGAACAGTATTATTATTTTATAAAATGAATATCACAAACTGGTATATTCAGAAAAGTTCTAACACCTAATCTACAATTTTTTATCTCCAACTATGAACTAACAATTTAATTATAATAATTTATCTTAGTTTTTGGTATTTCAAGGTAAGCCATTGCCCCACAATGCCCCCTCCCCCTAGCTATGATTGTGATGTACCAGCGCCTTTGAATGTGTTATTATAATTTGCTATTTGCATATTTGAATGCGTTATTTGTTTTAATAAATAATTTAGTACTCTATTGAGTACAGGATATTTCCATGCTATCTATATATATAGTAAAACAACTAAATTATTTATTAAAACAAATGAATGAAATGAAAATTAGTATATATAGATTATTCTATATATACCAATTTTCATCAGGTTCAGTTAAATAATAAAGAAACTCTATTACAATCTTAATGAATATCAAGAAAGTTAAAGTTTTTCATTGTTGAAGTTTATTGAGCTCGTATATTACAATTATGATAAATGACTTCACAAAATAAGTCTGTGCTTTGAGGTACGATAGTTTTCTGTACCACCTAGTTGGTGATTATTTTTTGTATATGGATTCTACACTCTTAACACTTCCATTAATTAAACCAAAAAGATAGTTTTTTTCTTATCTTAATATTTTTATAAAATAATATTTTGTTAATTCAACTTCTTTTCAGCTTATATCAGAAGCAATTCGTCATGGAGACTGCCACAAACCAACAATGGACATGGCCAACTTCTGGTTGCTTGAAAAGCAGCTAATTCATAAATTATTCAAAGTGTTAGTACCACGATTTGAAAATTCTAATGTGTCATTCACAAAAATGTATAAAGCACCGAAGCCACAATATGAACGTAACATAGATAAAGCAGTATTGGAATTGAGAGGGAATCCCTTTCCAGATTTAACTGTCAAACAGGCTAATAATAAATTATGGATTCAAAATGTACTCCTTGAAGCAGCGAAACAAGATTACAGACAAACAAAATATGCAGAACTAGCACAAAATATTGGCCAAAGGGAAGAAGAAAAAAAATGTGATACAAATAAAAACCAAGAAGATAGTAAAGCAAATGTAATGGATACATAATAAAATGAACTGAATTGTTATTAGTTTTAATAAGTATGTGTAGTAGTAAACCATTTATAAAAATTGGAAAATAATATGTTTTCTTTAGTGATATTTATCATATGTGTAGAGATCTAAATGTTCCTTAATTACCATTTAGAAATAGGAGGGCAAAGGAAGCGGCATGGGAGGAGCTGCTACAGACACTGGAGGGGGATCCTTGGGGGCGCCCGTATCGGATCGTACGCAAGAAGTTGCGATCCTGGGTGCCTCCGGCGACGGAGTCCCTCCTGCCGGAGGTGGTGGCGAGGGTCGTGGGAGAGTTATTCCCCGACCCTCCACCGCTCTCGGCTCCTCCCATGCCTCCGCAGGCGGAAGTTGAGGAGGTGTCGGACAGTCCTCCCCCAATCACGGAGGGGGAGATGGGGAGGGCTGTTGAACGCCTCCTCCACCGGCGGAGAGCGCCCGGCCCTGACGGGGTCCCGGGCCGGGTGCTCGGCCTTACGCTGGGCCATCTTGGGGGGTGGCTTCGGGAGCTGTTCGACCGATGTTTGGCGGTCGGGCAGTTTCCGAGGCTCTGGAAGTTGGGGCGGCTCTGCCTCATGGCGAAGGAGGGCCGCCCTCCGGACTGCGCGTCCGGATATCGGCCCCTCGTCCTGCTGGACGACGTCGGGAAGGTGCTGGAGAGGGTTGTCTCTTCCCGAGTCGTCCAGCACCTGGAGGAAGTGGGGCCGAATTTGTCGGACGCGCAATTCGGCTTTCGGACAGGGCGTTCCACAGTGGACGCCCTGTGCCTCCTAAAGTTGCTGTCCACGGAGGCGACCTCCCAAGGGGAGAGGGTCTTGGCGGTGTCTCTAGACATCGCCAACGCCTTCAACAGCCTGCCGCACGGTGTCATACGGGAGGCTCTCCGATATTTCGGAGTGCCTCCGTATCTGCGGCGGCTGTTGGAGGCGTACCTGGAAGACAGAGAGATCGCCTACGTCGACGGCGACGGGCGGATGGTCCGGCGGGCTACAAAGCGGGGCGTTCCACAGGGGTCGGTCCTAGGGCCGCTCCTGTGGAACATGGGCTACGACTGGGTGCTCCGCGGCGTGCTCCCATATGGAGCACGCGTAATTTGTTACGCGGATGACACCCTAGTCGTAGCCCGGGGGGAGGACTGGAGAGAGGTAGAGCGCCTGGCCACGATGGCCACAACCCTCGTGGTTAGGCGCATAAGAAGGTTGGGCCTCAGGGTGGCCCTCGAGAAGACCGAGGCCATACTCTTTCATGGGCCTCGGCGGGGGCCACCACCTGGGGCCCACATTATGGTGGAGGGCGCCCGGATCAGGGTGGGTGCCCACATGAAGTACCTGGGCCTCACCCTTGACGGGCGCTGGCGGTTCGAGCCCCACTTTGCGGGGCTCGGGCCGCGAATTGCTAGGGCGGCGGCGGCACTCGGCCGGTTGCTCCCCAATATTGGGGGGCCGGGTGCCGGGTGCCGTCGACTCTTCATGGGAGTCGTGTGGGCGATGGCCGCCTACGGGGCACCGGTCTGGGCTGATGCCCTCGGTGCCACCAACGTGCGGGCGCTGCGCAGTACGCAGCGTACGGTGGCACTGAGGGCAATCCGGGCATACCGCACGGTGTCATCGGCGGCGGCCTTTACGCTCGCCGGCTCCCTTCCCTGGGAGCTGGAAGCTGGGGTGCTCGCCGCCGTGTACGAATTCACGGCGGCGAGGAAGCGTAGTGGGGAGCCTCCGGCTCCCAGGGAGATAGAAGTTAAAAGGAGGGAAATGCGGGAGGAGGCTATAGGGAGGTGGATGCAGGACCTGGCGGACGCGCGCTTCGGGACGCACACCGTTGACGCCGTCCGCCCGGTCCTGCGGGAGTGGATTGGGAGGAGATGGGGCTCCCTGTCGTTCAGGCTGGTGCAGGTGCTGACCGGACACGGTTGTTTCGGGTGGTACCTGCATCGGATCGCTCGCAGGGAGCCGACCGCCGCCTGCCATGAGTGCGGCGCCGAGGAAGATACCGCGCAGCACACTCTCTCTGAGTGTGCTGCGTGGGAGGTGGAGCGCCGCACTCTGGCGGTGGCGGTAGGAGAGGATTTGTCGCTGCCGAGCGTGGTCTCGTCTATGCTCGGCAGCGAGCAGGCGTGGCGAGCTGTGGCCTCCTTTTGCGAGGAAGTCATCTCGCAAAAGGAGGCGGCGGAGAGGGCCCGCGAGGCGGATCCACTCAGTGGCCGTCTTCGCCAACGGAGGATCGGCAGGAGGAGGCGGCGCTTTGCCCAACTCCTCTTGCCACCGTAGCCGGACCTGAGGGGATGTAGTCGGGGGGCTCATCCCCTCATTGCACAGGTCCGGCGGACGAGGGGAGGCAGCTGGTGTGTACCCAGCTGCCTCTCTATAGGTAGGAGCCCGGCGGACACCTTCCGCCGGGCGGACCGTTGGGGCGGCTATCTAAGGGGAATAGCTTAGACCGATCCCTTGCCGCCCCAACACTACGGTCTGTAGGTACACCGTGGGGTTTTAGTCCGTGCAAGCCGGACATAACCCATCCTCTCCCCCGGGAGGGTGGGTATCCATAAGGGATTTCCCCACGTAAAAAAAAAAAAAAAAAAAAATACCAATGTTATTTCTCAGGTTTAATACAAACATTTTTAGAGTTCAGATGTAGATTTTTTTATGCATAGTAAGTTTTAAATAGAACTTCAATTTCAACAGTAAAACTTGTTGATATATTTGGGAATGTGTTGAATGTTGAGAACCTGAATAAGTTCACCAGCTATTTAAGTAATGTAATAGTTATCAACTATCCATAAGCTAGTACAAAAAGTTAAATCACCATTAAGGACATACATTTGTGTGTTTATTAGTGATGTGTCATAGCTTCCACTATCAGTGTTGCAAAGGAGTTCAGTAATCTATACTAATATTATAAAGAGGTAAAGTTTGTGAGTTTGTGACATTGTAGGGAGTAATCTCAGGAACGACTGGTCCGATTTGAATAATTCTTTCAGTGTTATATAGCTCATTCATCGAGAATGGTTATAGGCTATATATCATCACGCTAAGACCAATAGGAGCGGAGCACAGATTAAAAATGTTTCGAAATCGGAATGCTTTTTCCCCATTTGAGAACGCGAACTAAGTCGCGAGCAGAGGCTGGTCTTTGATACAACAGAATGCATCACAACAAAAACCGTCCACTAAAATAAATATACAAAGCCAATACGTTCCTCAGATATTACGTCATATTCTTCAAACTTTACTGATAGTATTCATTGTAGACTTGCTAAATTATAAAGGATATGGTATTGAATGCTTAATTATACAAAGGATATGGTATTGAATTTTTGATGTTATTCAAAATGACAAAAATATAATAATACTATAATATTATCAAGAGGTAAGTTTGTGACGTTGTAGGGGATAATGACAAAAATCTATACTAAAATTATAAAGAGGTAAAGTTTGTAAGTTTCTGACGTTTTAGGGGATAATATGAGGAACTACTGGTCCGATTTGAAAAATTATTTCAATATCATATTGCTCGTTTATTGAGGATCGTTGTAGGCTATATATCATCACTTAAGACTAATAGGAACGGAGCACCAATGAAGAATGTTTAAAAATCGTGTGTTAGCGTTAGGCCGATGTATATCTACTCCACGCGAACGAAGTCGCGGGCAGAGACTAGTGTATAATAAACCAGTATGAAAATGATTTTTTGATGTGACATCTTTCCTCTCAGTTCGTGGATATTTTTTGTGGGAGTGATTTTGCAAAATGGACGGAATTGTGTTACAGGAAACTGAGGAAGCGCGCGTTATTTGATTTGACCAATAAGTGGACGCGGTTACAGAGACAATCATCTGTGCACTCATCTACAATTAAACAATGTTTTTGTACAATCTGAGGTTATAATTATGTGTAAACTATACTAATAATTATTTTTATAGTAAAGCGCGTGATAAAGTTTATCATTATTTAAAACATCGCGAGTAAATAATACCAAATTATTCGAATAAATATTTCAGTGCAGAGCTTTTTCATACTTTTAGGTTAATTCCTGACACTGAAATGTTATTCATTGTAATTTAAAAAGTTTCCTCAATTTGAAAGATTATTAGATTAAAAATTATTTCCAATCATACCAAATTTATCATAGGATAATTTTTACCTAATTGGAACTGGTTGTTAAAAACCTCTTTGATCCGTATCATTTTAAATGTATGTTGTTTAAAACAAAAAAAATGATTCTATGTCGGTCTTGAAAAAACAGTGTAACAATAAATGTCTTCTAATTTGCAAATATATCATTTTTATTTATAAAGTCGTCTAGCGACAACAGAAATAGAACCTAAACCCTTCAATTATGGCGTATGGCGACCGTAAAGGAGAATTAAAAAAAAAACAAAGATCAGTTGCAAGACGATTTTTTACATGTGCTGAGACCAATTTGCAGAAAGCATTGCGCGACCAAACGCCGATGGTGCTTTAATCAGGTTCTAGGATTAAAAAGAAGATTTTTTACGTTTCGAAATACTAATGGTTCCGGTAATAGTCGATTTAGCCAAGAAGAAGTTGTGCGGGTCAGCTAGTTAATAATGCCATAAGTTGATGAGCTAATTAATCTTCACATAGTATAAAATGAAGTTGCATTCGCTGTCTATTCCCTTAGGTCTCTTAAAAATACGGAGTTTAACACATTTATTGAACAATAGATAGAGTGATTCAAGAAGAAGATTTATTCGTATAATACATAAAATTAAATAAATTAATTTAAAACAAAGAAGGTATTTTATACAATACAGTATTATTATTCTTTATCCGATTAAATACATTACATACGTTATACATGTCATGTACTTAGATCAAAACTGCCTATTAACAGTATTGAAGATGGAAACATAGATTAATATTTTATATCTGTTTTTTTTTTATATCATATAGGAGGAAAACGAACTGGCGGGTCACCTGTTGTTAAGCGATCACAGCCGCCCATAGACACTAGCAACCCCAGAGGAGTCGCACGTGCGTTGCCTACCTGTGTTTGAGGGAGTGGAGAGAAGGGAGGGGAGATGGGTCTCCGGGGCTCTCACTGACCGAACAAAACGCAACAATGCAAACACTTCACGTCGGTTTTATGTGAGAAGGTGGTGCTACCCCGGACGAGCCGACCCATTCATGCTGAAACCAATAATAGCTTCAGCGTGGCTCTACCACCTACAAAACTAAAAACCAAACAGCCCCAGGTACAAGAGTTTAAGTAGATATTGTGTAAGACAGCAACGCCTAGAACTCTATTCGACTTGTGTTATGATCTAATAGAAATGTAAAGCATTAACTATGGCTTTTACAAATCCCTAAATTTTAGTGCCTATTTTCAAAATTTACAACACAGGTAAATCTGTCAACTGATTTTCAAACATAAATGTAGTATAGGATTATGACAATTTCTCGGATTTGGACATTGTAAAGACTAGCATTATATACAGGCTGGAATTTTTAATGCCACCTGGAGGGAAAGTACTCTAAATAATGGACATAGCAAATTTTACTGCAAAGAAACATTCATATATTTTTGAAAAGAAATAAGATTGCATTCAATGATTTTCGAAAATTCTCTTGCTTCACCCGGGAATCGAACCGACTAAAATCTGTATAAGTTACACCCTATAATTTTATTGCATCCATCGTTAGGGTCAATCACAAGGATGAAATCTATCTAACATACTTGGTAAATTAATGAAAGGAAAACCATGAAATCTGTACTTATAAATTCAATAGGTCAAGTTACATGTAGGTATATACTATTCTACTTATACACAAGTTGCGGCCATCATTACTGATCATTTGTGATTTTTTGAGATATTCATACTACCGTTAAAAATGTTTTTTTCTTTATCACAAATATTTTTTGGTTTGTTTTTTTTTTTATAACGAACTAAAAAAATAAAACTAATATGTATAAATAGTAAAATGAATAGGGCCCATGAACATAGAGCCACATTAAACTGTATAGTGAGGGATGCTAGCTAAATATTTAAGTGATATTTGCTGGAGTAGCTAGCTATGTTAAGCGCAGAGCAGACCTGAATAAGCACTACTACTATTATGCGTAAAACGCATTTTCATATACCATATTCCTACACCACTTAACTGAGATGGAAACATCTTATCTTTGACGTCACTTGCTATTAAGCAATCTCGCACATCTATCGTGAAAATGCACAAGCTTATGCCAGTGAAGTGTCTTGACGCGTCGCGTCTTTCCAAGTCCCCTAGATAATTTTTCCTTACGTAGCTAATCGTTTTATATCGTAATACTTTCTGAAAGTATCTATTACTTAAAATTTTATAACGTAACAATTTCGGAAATATGTAGTCTTTTCCGCGTGTACTAATTTTAATTACAGACAGTAGAGGATAAGTAACAATTAATATTTGTTATGGTAAATATCTATACACATGTTTGGAAGTACGACGTGATGCGATGTTCAATTAGGTCCGTCGCGTTGCGCCGTATTTCGGCTCGTGATATAATTTTGTACACATAACTACAGTACACTAAATAATATTTTGTGATTTATATAAGGTTTCTTTGAATGCTCGTTTTCATTATTTAAAAATATTTCAACAAGAATTCTTTTTTTTTGTATCATATAGAAGGAGGATCTGATAGATTGGTCCCAATAAGTGCGGCAATATCGATTTTATATATGTTTAATTCCTTTGCAATGAGAGCTATTTTTCGTTCAGTTTCGTTCATACATACGAGTATTTGTCACATTATCCAAAAGCGTTTGGACATTCCAAGTTACATTATCAAAAGAATGTGAGCTTTATAGGTTCAAAATGAGGTATCTGTAACCCTATTCGCAAATTCCTTAGATTATTGTGAAATTTGATTTTCACTTTAGCAATGATTGCTGATATTTCGAAATTATTCGTTTGGCAGCGTAATATAATCAATGGTGATTATTCAGTACATTTCAAAATATATTCAGTACAATGTGAAATCTAGCATTATCATATTTACATTTTTTAATTGTTAGTTTAAACGAATGTGGGTAATATTTTTGAAGACATTTTGGAACTAAAACACTATAAATACTGAATTCAAGGCATTAGTTAAATTGTAAATGTAATTAGAAACACCTGTTCTTTTAATAGCAATTGATTATCTTTTTTGTGTGTAGGTGTAGGTTCCTATATGATAAACTGCAAATTGATATCGGTATTTCGATGGACGTTCTTTTTTTTTCGAAATGAAAACGCTGTAGAACTGGAAAGGTCTTTACAGCTTCACCGAACTATTGAGGCGAGCGCTGAAGGCACTCAGCCGATTTGGGATGTTTGGACGACTAACTCAAGAATGCATGTCACACCTCGGCTTGGGCTGTCGCCTCTTTTGTGCAAAAATCGCGACCTATCTGAGCTAACCTAAGCTAAGCTATCTAGATATACGTATATGAGTTATTAAAACATGCATGTGTACCAAGTATGCGTGTCTCAATAACTCCTATATGTATTTTGTGTCGGAAAAAATCCTCTAAACTATATAGGATAGGATAGAATAAGGAAAAATAAGGGTAGAACCCTTTGTCGTTTATTTCGCTGAAAAAAAAAAACAGTGTGTAAGCGTGCACGTGTGTATAGGTGATGTGTGTGATGTTGTAGTAGTGTTGTAAGGTTTTGTGTCACTGTATCGCGTGAGCAGCGTACTCAAGGGCTCAACGCCGAGGGAACGGGCCTAGGCTTGAGCTGCTACCGAGGGGGGCCTAATCTGGTGTCCGGGAGCGAAATTTACCCCCAGACCACGGCGGCGTGATCCGTGGTTACGCGGGCGTGGGCGTGAACATGCTCTGTTTGAAGAGACAGGCTGATACTGATCGTTCGCTGACGTGATTGAATCAGAAGGGTCGGTAAAAATGTGTCGCGGTCGTCTTCTATGCTGTGCAACGTTGGGTACGGGTTCATAGTTCGCGGTGGACACCACTAACGGGCTGGGATGATTTGCGGCTTTTTCGAAATAATTACATGTGAGTGATTTTATATACGCCCACAGAGAAGGCATCTCCAGGTCCCTGTGGAGATCCTTCTTCCGGACGTACCATGGGGCACCGGTGATTTTACGTAGGGCTCGGTTCTGGAGAACCTGCAACTTATGAGTACGATTTTGCGCATGTGCAAAGACCGGACAACTGTACGTCATAATCGGACGGATAAAAGTTTTATATAAAGTGAGTTTATGTTTGAGGGACCTTTTACTCTTATGACAAAGCAAATGATGGAGACGACCCAAGAGCATAGCGGCTTTGTTTCGCACTCTATCTGTGTGTGAATCGAAATTTAAGTGTTTATCTAAAGTGACGCCGAGATATTTGACCTCGTCGGCCCAAGGTATCTCGGTTTCATATAGCCTGATGGACGTTAGTTTATTAGCACGTTTCATAGGATCGAAATTATCGCGACGCTTTTTTCGGGATTTACTTCTATACGCCATCGAAGAAACCAATCGGCGAGTGTGCTAACGGCTTTTCCGATACGTTTCCTGAGCCAATCCAGCCGCCAGTCAGAAGCGTAGACAACTGTATCATCAGTATAGCAAACTACCTCAACTCCCGGGAGCTCAGGTAGGTCTCTGACGAACAGATTGAAGTGCGTGGGCGCGAGTATTAAGCCTTGTGGCACACCTGAGCGTATCGGATGGGGCGATAACAGTTCACCTTCCACTCTAAAACGGAAGATTCTATCGGTAAAATAATCGCGAATGATGTCAATTAACCTATCGGGTACACAAGCTAAACGTAACTTGTATACGAGTCCTTCATGCCAGATCTTATCAAAGGCCTTGGCAACATCGAAAAAGACAGCTATTGTACGTTTTAGTTTTTCGGTTTAGTTTTTCTCGTGTCCGGGTTCGGGTCCGGATTCGGACCAGCGTTAAAATTTGAAAAAATGTACTCCGTGACGCGGAGTACTTGATCTGTACAAGAATGTTTGGCGCGAAATCCAAACTGCTCAGGCGGTATTCAACTGAGATCTATAATTGTGACCTGGAGACGATTTAGAAGGAGCCACTCGTAAAGCCTACCTAAACTATCTAGCAAACTTATGGGGCGATAGCTAACGGGAAGCGTAGCTATCTTGCCGGGCTTGTGAATACCTATCACTACGGCCTTTTTCCGGACGGCGGGAAGGTGACCCTGGAACATGGCCGCATTAAAGATGCAGACCAATAGACCTATGATGTGATCAGGAAGGAATTTCAGAACCTCGTTCCTGACCCCATCGGGACCTGGGGACTTCCTAGGCTTGAGACGCTTGATGGCGGCTAAAACTTCATCAAAAGTGATCGAGGTTAGGGTACCCGCCGGAGGAGATGCGAGTGCATACTCCGCAGCTGATTCGATTACACCGATATGGAAATGGTCAGTATTATCAGTGTTCGGCGAACACTGCTTCTCTAGGCTCACGGCAAGACATACCGCTTTATCTATGCTATCGAACGCGGGAGGTAACCCGGGGCCTCTGTCGAGAAGAGGCATTGGAGTGACGAGTGACCAAATCTGATTTTAAGGTTCGCGCGAGAGTCCGGTACAACAGGTGAGACGGCTAGAGGCCCTCGAAGAGTCTGTCCCACCTGTCACCCAGGATCTCAGAGATACGAGACTTGACTGTTTTACGTAACGAACGTAACCGATCGCGATTCTCTACAGACGGGTAAGCGTCGTAAGCTCGAGTCGCGGCGTTCTTTTCCGTGATCAATGCTCTCACGTCGTCAAGGAGTATGAAACGGCGATCGTTCGCCGCTTGTACCTCTTTCGAGGATGGACGTTCTAATTTAACAAACTATTTTGTTAGGCTAAACTATAGAGGGCTAAACATTGATGTTTTATATAAAAATGTCGAGGATCACAAATGATACCATTTACAACCATTTTGAACGATCAAGTAATAGGAGGAAAACTGCTTTGTATTATTATATTCGTCGAAAATCTGTTTAGTATATGATTCAATTAACGATTACAAAAAAAAAACAGCAATTTCTCAAAATTTTGTGAATCTATGTCAAACCATTCTGGACCACTTTGTACATATTCTTCATTATTTTTGTATTGAATATGTTTTTCGTGTAACGTTAAGTTTTGTTTTACTTGTTTCGCAGTTTATTGCTTTCCGTCGTCTAATTAATATATAATATATAATAATAGTTGAAATCTACGACACGAAGATTCACCCGTTTTATTATTTTTAGGTTATTAATCGAAACAAGCAACCATTAACGTACGCAAAATAAAATTAGCATTTCTCTTATACAATGCTAAATAAAACTTGCAATTATTATTAGCTTCTTCGAAATTCGAGCAAAGGACCATCCTGCGTTACTGGTTGTATATTAACCTCAGTATTAAAGGCTTGAAAAAGTTCAGTTATTTGATATAAATCATATGTGAGTTATAGTGTCCCATTATTTCTAATTGCCACTAGCAGCCGCCTCAAATTTCGTTTACATTTTTATGCACAGATTATAAAAATAATCAAACCAAAGAAATACTTTTTTTGATTAAAATGGCATTCCTAACAATGACATAACAGATTTTGGCAGATACAATTAGGTTTTATTTTTCGAGTTGTAATTAAGAGGTCCCAGAGGTCCTTGCAATGATTATAAATGTGATTTATCGGTTAATTTCAATTTATATGATTGTTATTGTAGTCTAAACGTTCGTTAAAATGGAAAGTGTGTACAGAGTTGCCAACATTTATTCGGCATTTTCATGTCCATGATATTTTAAAAAGAAACTACAATACATAGTATAGTTCAGAAAAATATATTACAGTATTTTCTTGTTATTCACAGGGGATAGGTTCCATAATTATGATACGACTAGAGAAACCGCGAACACGGAATATAACTCTTTTCAGAACTATAGAGTGTACGTAATATGACAAAATAATTAAAAAAACAACAACAAAAAGTCAACGTCATGCAGTATTTCTAGGTGGTAATCCATCCAACAGACGGCGTCTGACGAACGGACGAGAACCGGTGTTTTCAACACTCTATCCGACACTGAGCTTACCCCCACCACTTTTAGTCACACAAAAAGATAGCTGATCAAAATTTCAAAACTCTCGTATAAAAAGCTCCATTTAAAAAAAAATTATCAAACCAATCTATTGAGAAAAACTCCATTGTTTAATATTATTTGAAAGAAAACTTCTGTAAGTCAGTTGTGATCTGAAACGTTAGGACATAAAAAGTGATATTGAAAAAAGATAATTATGTACAATTATAGAATTTAAACAGTGACATAATGAGATATATAAATGAAATTATAGCTTTTATATACTATACTCTGTTTTAGTAATTTTTGATGGTGTCACTTTTACCGAGTCTGAATTGCATGTACCATGTAGATATAGATATTTGTTTTATTTCAATTGAAGTGAAGGTTAAAGAATTCAGTGATTTTTCTTGTCACTTATAATAGGGCATTTCATTTCGAGTGCCTAGTGACAAGGTCACAAGGGATAATTTATTAACTTCTAGTTTTCAATTCAGGAAAAAAACAATTTCGAATAAGTTATTTCATTATAATGGCACAAGCACGTACCAATGTGGCTTAAATGATAGGCCTTCGTAACACACGGTTTTCTGGTAACTCGAAAGTTATGAGGCAGTGACTTTTGGCAAGGAAGGCAAAATAAACTTTGTTTCTTTACAAATATTAGAACACTTATTTCATTATTTTTTCACGATAAAAAGATATGAAACACGTATTGCACACATAATAAAAATGTTACAGCGAATACAAAAAGTGTTCACAACTTTTTAACCCGCGAATGTGAAAACTCGCAAATAAAAGGAATTGATTGTATCTGAAATACCTATCTATATATGTATATACTCGCATCTCCTATCTTTTAGTCCTCGAGAAGGAGGTGAACACGGACTGACATTGAAGTGACAGATTAGGTATATATGGTTTGTTAGGTTGGCTTGGATTGGTTTGTCAATCCAGGCCTATAATCTTATTCAGCTGACGTGGTTTTTCTGTATCAATAATGTATTTTTTTAATTCGAAATACCGTACAATATTACTCATATTATACATTACAGTTTAGGAATATATATTTGATTATTTATATAAATATAATTTAATAGAATAATCTCAATATAAATTATAAATGACACACATGTAGTTAGTGATACTATAAAAACAAAAGTAAATTATATTTGAAGCTGACAATATGTTTTTAGAAACGCATAAGTAATAAAAAAAATGATATTATGTAAAGAAAAAGAGTTCCTTATAAAATTGCTCTATTGGCAACCCTGCGTATAGAAGATTTTTCCTTTTTTTTCTTTGTAATGTCATTGTTTTGTTAACGCGTTATCTTTATACACATAACCTTCGCTATCAATATCATAATTCTGTAAAGATAACGCTCTAGGTATGTTTTGATTATTCTGTGTTCGTCACTCGACACGTGAAGTCTTCATATTTGTTACATTTTTATGTGGTTTTATCTCTATTTTTAATAATGGCGGGTGAAGGCAAAGGAACACCAAAGATTGTAGTTATCGGGTCATGCAGTGTGGATTTTACCACGTATGTTTCTATTGCCTTCTATTTTCATATGCTCATTTTCGTAAATTATCAATAAATTGGATTAGTATATTAGGCGTTAGAGACTTAAAAACCAGATGTTTTCTGTTTTTATATTTTAATACAGCTTATGGCATAAGTGTAATAATAGACATTTTGTGTCAAATTGCGGTTAGTTTGTTCAACATAGAATTATACATATCGAAAATTATAAAAATAGAATGCGTAAATTTATTAGATTGGGATTCCATAGAACAATTATTTTATTTGAAAATTGACCTAAAAACTTGAACCTCGTTACCACAAATATTGTCTTCTGGCCTCTGTGCTTGTGGCATTCGAGTTATTCTAATTTTTAAAGCGACAGGGTTGCCAACAAAAGGAGACAAGTATTATTTCCTATTTATTTATTTTCTGATTTGTCTTAAATAGATATCTAAAAATATGCCTAAGTTTAATGTCTTCGATTTTATTTGAATAATGGGAATACATTAAAAGGTTATAAATATTAGAGTAATACTGAAAGTACGGAGGCAAGCCACCATTTTGGTTGTTTGTAAAGTACTAAACAAGATTATAATTTGGTTATGTTATTTTAAGAACTAGTATTCGTATTCTCACTGATAAGAATAATCTTACAAATTATATTGTCAATAAATATCAGATAAGACATCCCTATTTAACCTGAGTATTTTATATGAAGCATGTAATAGTGTAGTAATAGTGCGATTGGAGGTAAAATCAATTGTGTATGTCGGCATTTACATGATTATTAGATTTGTTTAATACACTATTTATCCGCCTAAGCACTAAATTACATTGTTAGCTATAAGAATGCCTTTATTACTATTCTACTATTCAGTGCATTACCATGTCCGTTACCGATGACGAAGAAGAGAAAGTAGACTAAATAATTACCGAAAAAAACAACCTCATTAAGAAAGGAGTGGCGATGTATGAATAAAATATCATTAACAAACTCATAGTGATGAGATGATGTACGGGACGATCTGGGAATAAACGCTTTTAAGAAATGGAAAGAGACCGACGTCATTAAATACCATGATGTGTATAAAGCAGCCAAGTTTGAGGCTAAAGCCCATCATGATAAATTCTCACTTATGTATGAAACCTTGGAGATTAAACAGGGCTGAAAATACATGTTTGATTTAGCAAAGGTATGCGATAAATCAACGTAGAACATGGCCAACTGGCTTTGTGTAAAGACCTCTGATAGCATTCTTGTTCACGACACAGGTGAAGGAAAATTATCAAATCTACAACGAGTTACTCAACACGCAACGCGGAACTGGCTTCTAATCTTGAATTTGTTGCCCCTATTTCGTCTGTCGAGGTTGTAAATTGTCTGCACAATATGAAAATCCGGAAAGCTGTGGGCCCTGACCACTTACGGATTAAGCCGTGAAAATCAATGGGTCTTTATAATGTGATACTCACTGATTTTTAAAACCACATATTTTCCAGTTGCAAAATGTCTAACTCTTTGAGATCAAGCATCATCATTCCAATCTACAAAGATAAATGTAGTTTACAGAACTTTCATATATACCGAGTTATTAAAGTCATAAGTCGTACCATGAGGCACTTCGTACGCGTAATCCGTTGCAGGCTCCTGCAAGATTGCGTTCTCTCAGATTGTCAGTATGGGTTTTGCTCTGATTTTGGTAACTTAGACCCCATATTTGCCATTAGAATGCTGGTCGAGGCGTACTGCACATGGCTTTTCTTGACTTACAAAAGGCTTTTGACTGCGTACCGCACGGTAATCTGCTGGTGGGGACATTGTGTTAACGAATAAGAATAAGCACCACAAACTGGAGCAAAAAGTTTACCAGTGGAATGGTGCGCTTGAGAACGGTGGTATAATACTCAACATTGCGAAGATCGACTACATGGCATGTGGTTGCACGAATCCCGACCCCTTAAAGTAGGTAACGAAAGTGTCGTTAAAACCATCAGCTTCAAATACCTGGGATATGTGATACACGAGTCCACATCAATCGATTACGATGTCCAGTCCCGGATAAGCGCTGCATGGACAAAATAGTGAGAGGTCACTGGTGTACTATGCGATTATAGGATCTGTGAAGTTAAAAAGCCTGGTGTACAAGAGCATCATTTGACCAGTTTTGTTGTATGGAAGCTAAACGTGAGCAGTCTTACGTAGACATATCTAGCAACTACGCATCAGTGAGACGAAGATGCTGCGATAGATGTGTTGCGTTACGCGACTACATCATACTCAAAACGAACACATCTGTGGTAGCCTTAGAATCCGTATTGTCGCGGTTAAGTTGCAAGAAGGTCGTCTCCGTTAATATGATCATATAAGACGCAAGTCCTGAGATTACGTCGGAAATATAGCCCAACATATCTGTACAAGAGCTTATATCTCGCAGCAAGTCCAATAATCTTTGTGGCCATTGCGATATCGGATATGAACAAAAACGATCCCACAAAGAAGGATGCCGAAAACCCCGGCAAAGTGGAAAAATTAAGGAAAAAAGCGGAACCTGTCACCAAAATTGTAAAATTGAGAAGAAGAAGAACGTGAATAAAATAATGGGTACCTATTAGTTTCATATAAATTTGTACATCTTCATTTAACAATTTTCACTTCCATAATAGTACAGTTCGAAAAATCCTACTTTACTAATCTTGTGAAAATTCTAAGAATCAATATACGGCAATTTGAGCTGTTGGTAAATGGTTTCATCACGGAACTACTCTGTTGAAGCTTTCGCTTTCCAGGACAATCAAAAAGCTACGTGTTGATATTTATGTTACTAATCTTATGAATACTTATCTGCTTCCTGCATTACAGATATGCCTCGAGACTACCCAAACCAGGGGAAACCCTTCATGGTTATAAATTTAATACTAGCTATGGTGGGAAAGGTGCTAATCAATGCGTAGCCGCCGCCAAATTAGGTGGAAAAACTCATATGATATGTAGAGTAAGTTCTTGCTATATACAATAACTTCCAAGCCCACTTTAAACTGTCTCAAAATGAAGTGCTTTTGTAATTTCAATACGGTGCATATTAATGACAAAAGTTAAACATAGGGAAAACGTATTCTTGGTCTAAGTATAAGATGCCAGTACTCTGCCCTTTATCACCATCGTTTTCTATTTGAGCCTAATTTTTGACAATCCAATAATATAGTCTAGAGTGTATATATCATTATTTTTAAGCTAAAATACAAGTAATGTTGCCTAAATAAACATGAGGAATAAAGATTTATACTATTTACTACTTTCTACAGCTTGGGGACGATCAATGGGGTGGTCAATATAAAGAATATCTGAAAAATCTTGGTATTGATGTTACTTACGTTCAAGTTACTCCAAATGTAAGTACGGGCATAGCTCAAATATCTGTTGCTGAAAATGGAGAAAATCAAATAGTTATAGTACCAGGTTCTAATAGCCATCTTGGAATATCAGACGTTGAGGATTCAATAGAGTTGATAAAAACAGCTGACATACTTATTGGACAATTAGAAACTCCATTGGAAACCACTTTAGAAGCTTTCAAAGTGAATCAAGGGGTAAGAATACCCTATAACAACTAATTTTGCGGTTATTTAATGCAGTTTTTTTTTGTATATTTCTAATAATCTTCTTATCAGATAAAACTATTAAATGCTGCACCAGCTCGAAAGGATATTGAGAAACTGTTACCTCTTTGTTCAATTCTTTGCGTCAATGAACAAGAAATATCTTTACTTACAGACATGGAAGTCAATATTTCGTAAGTATTTTTCGTTAGAAACGTTTTTTATTATTATTTTTTAATACTGTGTGTATAATTTACAGCAACGCTGAAATTGCTTTACGAAAAATACTTGCAACTGGATGTGAAACAGTGATTATAACATTAGGGTCAGAAGGAGCAGTTTATTTATCGAAAAATGACGAACGACCTGTACACGTTTTATGCGAATCCGTTGCAGCCGTAGATACAACAGTAAGTGTACAATAGTAACTGAACGGAGTATGCGCGTACCTTAAGTAATTTTGATTTCAGTCTTTTAATCCTATCATACCATAAAGACATTAGTCACTGGCTAATTTGATTTTTTTTATTCTATTAACAAAACCATAATGTAAAATAATATATTACGCGGAAATTGTGAATGTTACCTCCTTGTATAGTATAATGTATTAATGGCAACAATATCTGTATAATCTTTTCTTCTTCTATTTTATTTTTGGCAAACAGTCTTCTAGTAGAACTAACTTCAATGAAAAAGGTTGTGGCCGTCTTGTTAGAACTTTCCTGGGAGTTTTTGTGGCAAGTCAGAATCTATGGTCCATGGTATTATTTCCAATCCATTTTACTTGTGCACAATAACCAAACTATATTACATAGAGCACCACAAACATTACACAATATAGAGTGAAATAAAACAAGATTATATAGATAAAATATAAAGACCGCTATAGGCATTCCAAGATCCCGCCAAAACTCATGATTTTTTAAGTTGCCTGTCAGATATATCTTTAGGGATGTAATTGACCCCAGCTAGAACGTCGTTCGACTCTGTTATGGGTTGTATATGAACTTATTTACATGGAATTTCATAACAAAAGTAGACAATATTTAATAAAACACATTATTTCATGGTTGTTGTCATTTCTTCACCCGTAATTAGACACCGCAGATGACCTATGCTTCGACATAAGTGTTTAATATAAAACATTATTTGATTTAGGGAGCAGGTGATGCCTTCGTTGGTGCTTTAGCGACATATTTGGTTACACACAAAAATTATCCATTGCATCAAATCATTGGAGCTGCGTGTCATGTGGCAACCATTTCAGTTACAAAAGAGGGAACGCAAACCAGTTATCCAGAAAAATATGAAGCATTTACATCAGAATATAAACACTATACATTGTAAAGTAGAATAAAACGGATTAATTGTTAAAATTATTATTTTATTTTTAAACGTTTCACCTTATCACATAAATATGTTAAGTATTTAATATACATCTAGTAAGTGAAAATGTTGATGGTTGTAATAATTAAATATATTTATGAAACCAAAGAAAAATTAACTAATATTACAAGCTAGATAGTATTACGTAATCACCGATCAATTATAAGTCAAAATAAAATTATTCTTATCTAATTAAAAATTATAGTATATAATTTGAAATCGCAAAACAAAATGACACATATAATTATGAGGCAACAAAATAAAAATTATAGATATATCAGATACAAAATTCGACTCGAACAAACTTATTGATTCGTGTACATGAGATACCAGGGTTGCCACATAGTAAAATGGGTTTCGATCATGAAATTAAATTAATACTTCAACAAAGACCACAAATATCTTGTGCGGCTGAAAACTGTACAGTTCAATTTACTTACAACAATTTATTCTTTAGAGAATTCTTACATGATACAGAAATAACCACTACGATAGCTACTTATTATACTTAATATAACAACCAATACACTGTAATGTAGTAATGTAACTTACGCGATGTGAGACGACGTTCTACATAAATATTTATGGTTATATGTAAAACATTAAATTGTAATGCGATTCAATAAAACGTATTAGAGAAAATTTATTTATTTGCTAGATCACTCGTATCCTGCAAAGTAATTCTGTAGTTAGTAAATTATAATGTATGTAGGAATTACATGCGAAGTGTTAAATTTAGATACCACCCTTTTTTTAATATCTTATAGCTCTTTTCTTTAAGCTTTAGTGTTGTATTCACTGAATTATTGAAAAATTTTTAAACATGCATTGTCATGTTTGACATTGGCAAATTTGCATACTTACGCGCAAGCAAAGATAATTATACAATGGATTTAAAAATAAAATTGGAAACTCTTACCCATATAATCGACGTCGACGATTAAATATTAACGAGTATTGAATGTACTTTTCACTAATTGAAGAGGGTAGTCAGATATAGTTTCTGTAATAGCAAACACATGGGGTAGTCTATTTATCTTAGCGCAACGGGCTAAATATTTTATAGCGCCCTAAATTTTTTACTATCCGTAAGTATACTACACTCAAACAAATGCAAGTATTGGAATTGAACTGTATAGAGTTAGTCATAGACAAATTCTTTGATTAGTGTTAAATTGATTAATTCATAATTTAAGGAGTCTTACTAACGCATATATTACTTTGCCACGAGCGTGATCCGGCTCTGTGCGACCGCGCGGTTTGTAACCCCTAAATCCTACACTGCATGCATATACAAATAAAACTACCCACTTGAATATTTGTGTTGAAAATTATTTAACTTATCAGAATTTGTGTTAATTAGGTGTTTCAGCAACTAAATATATTGTATGTTATAGTAAATATCAATATAATTAGGTCATACAAATCATAGTTTGATAGTTTATATGTAGTATATAATTAATGGCGTATTATCGAGGGTTTAAATGGGCATAGTAAGTTAAAGTACCACTAAATTAAGACAAGCTGATTAACAAAAATTATACTTTATCATATAAAATTCATTTTAAATATGACAAATAGGGTGATTTTTTTTACTTAAATTTAGCAATATGTACATTATTATTGTAAAAGTCATTTTCAATTCAAACTATTTTTATTATAAATAACATTATCTTTTCACCTTGTAATCCTTTTCAGTGTCAGTTTATTTAATATCATTCGTGTTGTATGGAACTTTATTATATAGAAAATCATTCTTATACCAGAGTATTAATGTCAAGTGGATTTGTAAAACTTGATTTTTTAAATTAGCAATGTCACAAGCTATAGTTTATAATAAAAATAATATAATACATGCTAAACTTAATAATATTTTCATTTTTATGTATAGTATAATTTTAAAATGTTATGTAACATAAAATATAATGACATTCATATCATCAACTGCTCTTTTGTTTTATCGTTTCATCTATTTTTTATGAGGTATTATATACCTTACCAAATAACATAGATATCTTTTATGTGGTTGTATCTCTTTCAGAATGAAAGAATTGTTCTTTATTGACTCATTGTAATACATAAAAGCTTTCTAAGTCACTTTCATTTACAATTTGTAAAAGAATTTGTAACTCCTCTAAGTTTGAGATAAATTTAGGCGCTCCTATGAACTCGACTGATTTTCCATCCAATTCCACCTTATATTTTAAATTCTTTGGACATGTTACTGATTTATAACACTGACCATTTAAATTCTTCTTAAATACCAGTTCTGTTATAAACTCCGCTTTCGATGCTAATATGTTAACTTTGACATCTTTAATATCTGACTTGATTTCTTCTGTTTCAGTTTCCATTGTTTTTGTGTCACTGACAGGCACAATGTTGTCAGCAAGTTTATCGACATGTGGCTTGATATCTTTTTCTTCTTGGTCAATATTTGTATTAATTCCGGGAGGAAGATGTTCTTCTATGCCTTTTTGGAGAGCCTCATCTAATATAGAAGGACTGTGCGGATTTTCGATATTAGTACTAGCAACTTCCGGGATACTGGTATCAGTCGGATTTACTGGTTGAATAGCATTAAATTGTTCTACGTCAGCGATTAAATTGCTGACATCTGTGTTATCAACGTCCATTGGTGTAGCTTCTGGTGTTTTATTTATATCTGTTTTACCCAGCAGTATGGATTCAACATCATTTGACTCTAAATTTGTTTTATAGTCTGTTGAATGGATTTGATCTGTACATTTATTCGTAACAGTAACATTGTCATTAAGAATATCCATGATAGATGGGAAATCATCAGATTTGTCTTCATTTGTAGTCGCAGACTTCCCATTGTTCATTAAATCTTCTAATTCTGCTGCTATTCTATCATACACTTTATCGTCCTTTGGTTCGTCATTTTTAGGGAAATAGTCAATGCACCACTCATCCGAAGGTAATATACTATCATCAATACTTGGTAATAACTCTACCAGTGATAGTTTATTAACATCATTTTTATAATTTGTAACAGGAGTTGTGAACATTATACCATATTGCTTAAATTTTGTATTAATAGAAACATTGCTGTTATAGTTTGAATTTTTATCTTTTACCATAGGTTGTTTTAGCCTGTTGTTTTCTTTCAATACAGCATTCACTGATTTACTCGTTAAGATATCTTTTTCTTTGGATTGATAAGATCTACTGTCTTTTGAATGATTGTTATATGTCTTCCGTTGTACTATACCATTTTCGTTAGTTTTCTGTTTAGTCTTTGGATTTGTAGATATTTCTGTACCTCCTTTTCCTTTAACCTTCTTACTTGTCTCATACTGAATTTTCACTTTAGTAAATTTACCTAAGATTCTGGCAAAATCCATACGAGTAACCACCACTGCACATTCACGACATTTCCCTTCTTTATACAACTTTTCAATGTTCCTCGGCAATTTCATCGCTTTAAGTCTACGACTTTTAGTGGGAATCATTGCTAATAAATGGTTCTTACACAGTCTTCTTATTTATTTGCGTTAACGAAAATGATGTTGGACGTAATCACATTTCCCGCGCAGACAATTTCAACGTAAGTACAAGAAGTATTTTATGCACCTTGTTATTTAAGTATTGCATATTCCGTATAGGTCTTTATTCAGTATTTTTTTAAAGACAAAATATCTATTTACTCAATAAAACTAAATGTTTCTATTCAACGCCACTCAATACAGTCAAAACCAACGCAAAAATGGCGTTGTAGTAGTGTTGTCAATTTACCGATTTATTCATGTTGAATCGATAACTTTTTTTGTTGTGTACCTTTTAAACACGTTTTTATCGTCACAGATAAAATAAGTTGATTATGTGATAAAAAGAGACGTGTAGCTTTAATAATTGTTTAGATCGTACTTGAAAAATCCTTACACTGGTATCTTATTATACTATAATACTCAAATAATAAATATTGTCAGTTATTAAAACGTTATCACGCTAGGAAACTGCATTCTTTATATCTCTTTTGTTAATTAACTTTACTTAATTCTTATATACAAAAGCATGCACTTATGATTTGCCATTTCGATTGTTATTTTATTAACACAAAGATGTAACTAGAAATTATGTGCTATTAATAACAATGTACCTATATCAGATTTAAACTAATTTTGTTATGTTTATTAAAACAATGTTAGATGTATCATATAAACCAATTACATTTGAAATATAAAATGTATGTCATTAAGAGCTTAAAAATTACAGTATGATATGTGTATAAAAACAACATTCAGAACATACACAATTATTTAACTATCGTTCATGTATAAAGAGATCAATACAGAAGGAATAGGAAATAAAGCTTTAGTGTTGTGTAGAAGAACAACATTTCATTAGTTATGCTGACCCATCTAAGTATGCTTAAATTAGTGTGACAAATGTAATACATAAAAATAACTATTTATATTATCACATAACTTTCCATAACAAATATAAGGCTATGTTTAATTGTTAACATGAAAAAAGAATGATAATAAAATGAGCCACCACGGATCAATTGTTTAAAATTGGATTAAATTAATTGGACGTCGAGCAGATGGGAAACATCAAAACTGTTCGAATCGAACGAATATCGGATTCTCAAATTACACTATAGGTATGCGAGCTCTGTGCGGCAAGAGAGATTACGCACAGTCGCTTGCACCTGGTATCGTGTCACCACGTCTCACACACACATAGCACGGCGTATATCGCCACACCAACAATCAGTTTTACCCTTGCCTATAAAAGTTTCACATCGATAAATTCATATATCTGTTTCAAGTTATTTATTTACGTTAATCCATGTCTATAAAAATGAATGTCTAATCCGAGATTTTTCATTGTCCGTCATGATGGCTAACACATGTGAATTTTTCATGTATTTTTTAGGCTATTGATTTAACTGTGGACCAATATAGGTAGAACTATAGTGCATCAACTTCTATACTACGTATACGAAGTAGTTATTTACACAATACTCATTTTCTGTAATTTCACAATTTTTGGAACAAATAATTATTTAAAAAAAATTGAGCCGTTACGGGAGATGTGGCAAATGTGAAAAATCAAAGTTTTTGTATGTTATATGCGTAAAAGAACAGATTAGAACTGGAATCAGTTATGACATAATAAGAAGATAGAGCTAAAAAAATTACAAATTAGTTCCATAAAATAATGACTGTTTATATATTTTATTACATAAAAATTCATTTTTATTAAATACACAATACAAAAATTCAACTAGGCGCTGGTACGATGTGTTTGGCGACATTTATCAAAGGGTGCTAGATCGTGGGTGCGTGCCACGTAACACTAGTAGAATAAGTGGCCTACAAGATAGGGTTGCAAATGTTTTTGAGTATTTCGTTAATAGTGCAATATTTGTGTTTTGCGTCGCCACGCCAACAATCAGGTTTACCCTCCACCTATAGATGTTACACATCAATAATAATAAAACGAACTATGGATACGGAGACACAAGCACTACTACTATTACTATTATTTAAAATTGACAACCTCCAACTGAATGAACTGCCACTACTGCTCGATGACAACTATGTCATCTAAAACTACTAAGTTTTGCTCTGATAAGTTGCAATACACAAGCTCCCATCAAATAATATCATTATTAACTAGATTTTCCCCTTATAGGAATTATATTTATACAATATAAATATATTACATAAATGTTACTGATGAAAACAAATAATCTAGAAATTCAATTGTCAACTTTAAATTATATACTATATTTTCACATACGAGAGAATACAGCATATTCCTAGAAAAATACTTGAACATATCGTATATACTTAATCTTTGAGTTGCAATTTATTTCGTAATTGTTAACAAATACTTATAAACATATTATGTTAATTGTTCTGTTACCTTGATGGTCTTCTATTAAATCCCCAGGATATTATGTGCATTCACTGTGATAAAATATTTGGGAGTTACTCATGCAACTTGCTAACACATCACTAAATAATGATTGTATATAATTTTAAAGTGCCACCAAAATCGTAAAAAGGAGATCAAATTAACATTAACCGACTTTAAATAATTGAATGATTAAATATTACACCTTTCCAGTGTAATATTTTTTCCACAAAATTTTGCAATATACCTAATTAAATCCAAGTCATAACAATTTTCCAATACCGTTTGATGGCGTATAATTTACTAAATTAATATATTGGTACCACCTAAATAATAATCTAATATCTTTAAACGAGCAATTATTGTATATTTTTATATTTGTATATATGCAGGATCTCGGAAACAGCGTCATCTATTTCCGTGAAACTTAGTATGTAGGTAGTTTCGGAGGCGATAAATCGATTTAGCTACATTTTATTCATAGAAAACTCTTTATTGAGATCTCAGGCAATGAAAAAATATAGCTAGAATATGAAGGTAAATTTCGTCACCGCTGTCAAAATAAAATTAGCTCAGGTGGAAATTGGTTGCTTCGAAAATCCATGTAAGCCCAGTTCGAATCTGAGTATATATATATGTATATTTTTTTTAATGATAATTTTGTAAGGCAAACCTAACAATTTACTTTATATGAAATAAATAATTCTATTATTATAATTATAAGAGATATCTTTTTTTAATATTTTTGTTATGTGTTAAAATGCTAATTTTATGAGGCAAACCCAACAGTTTATTTTAATTTAAAAATGTTTTTAAAGAACCGAGCTAGGCTCGGTCGCCCAGGCTTTAATTCATAAACCGAAATCAATACTTAGGTATAATCCTTATCGATAACTTCAATAATATTAATTATTAACCTATAATAAATTGGTAAAGGGTATAATAATGTCATGTCATAACTTCACTACTGCTATCAAGTATGATGATACACACATGTTATATAAATAAATTACTTGAATAATATTATTTTTAGTAATTACATTTATACAATCGATTTTAAATTGAATTATTTGTTTGCAACCCTAGTTTATGCTGTATTCAGTCACTCCGCGCATCTATGAAAAAACAAAATGGCCGTCAATTGTAATGGCGAACTTGTTTGATAAACGTATTTGTTATTAGGAGCAGATAAATCTAGTATACAACTTTAATTACAATAATGGCGTGGCCTTTGCCAAATACAGGTCAATGGACTGCTGCCATGGGGATGACCCCAGATATGAACTTGGGACAGTATACTGTCAAAGAATGGAATGATATGCAGCAGCAGAACTGGCAAGAATGGGCTCAGTGGCAACAACAATATTCACAATGGCATCAACAATATGGGGAAAAGGTAAAGATACTAAACAATTTTGACTATGGGACTGTGGTTCTCTGTTTAGTTCTTGATATAAGAACAACTAAATAGTACAGAAAAAAAACAGTTTTGGAAGGTGGAAATTGCAAATGAATTTTGATTTTTTCTTCTATATAGTTAGCAAGCCTTGGTGATCTCACATTAATTGGTATATAACATTAATAAAAATCATAAAGAATTTTTAGAATCATATCAAAAGTTTCAGAAATTAGTCAAAGGTATTCAACAACCTACCTTTCTCTATCATAATCTCTTTTAATACATAAAATTCAGAAGCTTACTATTACATTTAGAGTAATGAAATAAAAAAATGGAGAGAAAATTGTTACAAAATGTCAAGAATATGTCTTTTAATCCTTCAAAGAAATTCATATTGAAATATTATTGAAACTAACATATTCTGTCCTCTGCTGGCGACTAATGTATTGTTATAATTTATTTATTTTATATCTGTAATCTATAGCTAGCTTATTAAATTGTTGATTTCAAGATTTTTCTTCTTTATTTCAGTATGCTCAACAGTACCAGACTATGCAACATATGGGTAATCTGCCCATTTTGCTTCAAATTAACAATGCAGCACCTCCAGTTCCGCCACCACCACCTGAAGAACCTCCCCCACCGCCACCACATGAGAATAATCAGCCACTCTTTGCTCAACCTCAAACCCAACCTGCCCCTGTTCCACCACCAGCACCAAACCAACAATGGAACTCATCAAACTATAATAATACCAACTCGACAACAGGCAGTAACCAAAGTTGGTCTACTACTAATTCAAACAAGGATCTTTCTCTTCCACAACCAGTTAATGCGGATGCTTTGAAAAAGTTAGCTGAAGAGGAGAGGCTCTTTGATGTCCAGTTTCAGAAATGGGAAGAGGAAATTGATAAATGGAGAAAAGAGAATGTAAATCATCCTGATAAGCAGGCTTACAATGAATATGAAAAGAAATTTGAGTCATGCCGAGCTCAGTTGATGGAACGACGTAATCAGATGAAGCTTAAAAGAGCTAACCTTCTTGGTAATTCACAACCAAAGATACCAAAGTTACCAGAAAACAAACCACCAGCACCAGCTGTTCCACAACAATTGGCAAATAAAAGTAATTACAATCAAGGTATAACTTCACAAAACTATCAAATGCCCACAACGCAAGGTTATAAATTACAGAATACCCCCCATTATATAAATAAACCATTAAATACTTCACAACCTGCATATAATAAAAATAATAGCAATGTTGATCCAAAAGATAGATATGAATCATATGAAAAATTTGATGACAATGTGGTATCTTATTCATCTCATGAGACTCAACAGTCTACTGCGAATAGTACAAGTTTCTTGCCTACAACCAGTTCAAGTAAAGTTATACCAGGCTTAGATTTGGTACATGAGACTGATAAATTACCCTCATCATACAATAAACAAGATGTGATTGATATAACTGATGATAAGATTGAAAATCATCATAAGGCACAAACACAACAACCTGATTATACCATTATATCAAAAGGAATTAATAATATACTAGGTGATGAAAAAATAATGAATATACTGTCTATGGTATGTAATAATACAACAACAAATGTACAAACTCCTTTAAATACTAATCAAAGTGCAAATATTCATGTTGGCTCTAATTATGCCAATAATCACAATCAAAACAATTTACGACCTCATTTACAAGATCGACATCATAACAATTATAATAATCAACAACCGATGAACAGACAGAATATGACATACGATAGGCAAATTCCCAATTATTCGAATCAGCAAAATCAAGATATACATCTGAGGTATGCCCCTCAAAAGAATATGTTTGAAGGCAGGGATGAAAATATATCACAAGATCAGTATTATGATCATTATGAAAGTAAGAATCTTGGTGCTGAGCAAAGTTCTAGGCCACCGATGTATGAGAATGGCCCTACTTGTACAATGCCAATGTCTATGAAACCTAATGTACCCCCTGTTAAAGCTCCATTCCAAGAGATGTCTGGAAAAGAAAATATAAATGACTATTCTAGCGGTCATTCTGAAAAGCGAAACATGCTGGGCAGTAATACAAATGTTTCACAAAATCAACCTCCCCAACCGAAATGGATAGACGAACCCCTATTCACACCATCCATCATAGTTGAATATGAACACAAACCCTTAAGACTAAAAGGTAATTAATGATTTAATTATGTATAAGCTAATTATAATATAAATTATTTTGGATATTATAACATAACAAGGTTTTAAAGAGGCACTTGTATATAAGAAACATTTAAAATATATTTTTTTTTATATTAAGTCCTTGGTCTCTTTGGAAAAATCCATAATTCTGCCAGTGTCATGTACATTAAGAACAACTCCAAAGATAATTTAACAACAAAAGATTTGAAGTTGAATTCGAACCACCACCATTTATGTCTAACATATAACAAAAGGACAATACACCATCCGGATTAGTAAATTCCTAAACAACTAAGTTAGTAAATATAGATATATGTATAAATATAGATCTAGTACAAGTAACTATTATACAATAATTAATTACAACTTAATTTTATATATGTTGATATACTTGCATTGCTATTAATTTTATTTTTCATAAATCACTCTTTTTACTTATATCTGAAATGGCCACTTACGAATATCTTAATATTTTTTCTTCAATTTATGGCACCATGTGTAAACAATACAGAATTCTGTATATCAAAAAAAGGCTCATAAACAGTCTTCTTCAGTTCATTATCCAAATTTCTAAATTGGTAGTGAGAAAGTTTAATACTTCAGATGTTGTGATTTATTTATATGTATATATATTGATAATCAAAAATTAAGTTAATTCTTTAATCTACCCAATACAACAACTACCAATTTTTATCAATTAACATGGTTTCTAGGTTTTCTGGGTCCTAAAAGACATGATAAATGAAATGAACACTTTTTTGTAGCTCAAACTAATTCATTACTTATCATGTTAATATTTAGAATAACAATGTTCCTATGTAAAAAATGTTTTTTTTTATTATTTTCCAAGTTGGTATTATTAGTGTAATTAAAATTTATTTCAATATAACTGTAAGAATCATATTAATTTTTCAGCCCGTGATTTCATTGAGCCTGTTCACATGTTTGACTATAATCACATATCAAAAGATAATGATTTGAAAAAAATAGACTTTGAGAAGGAAGTAGATGAACTATTTTCAAAAAGACCAACACGGGAAAGAGAAATGTATAGTGAAACAAATGAACAACTAAGAGTACAGAATAGCTCCAAATATTTTGAAAGAAGACCTTTAAATGACAATTTAAAAGGAGATTATTATTCAAGAGCACCTCAAACAGTTGATTTTGAAAGGAGACAGCCTGAAGATAGGCTTGAGGGTAGGAGAAGGGATCGAGGAGTCGATGATCGTGATAGATATTTAAGACGGGGTGAGGACAGTAGAGAACAAGATAGGCACAGAGATTATAAAAGAGAAGACAGTAGAGATGTTTCACGAGAAGACAGGGATTTTAAGAGACATGATAGAGATAATAGAGATTTTAAAAGAGAAGATAGAGATTACAAAAGAAATGATTGTAGAGACACTAATAAAAGCGATAGGAGAAGTCGTGAAAGAGAGTCTCGGAAAAGAGGACATTCACATGATAGTGAGCATGATACTGCAGCAAAAATATTGAAAGAAGCTGAGCTTTCTGCTCGTTCCGTACGGGCTAACCATGTCGTGATGATTGACGATCTACTAGAGTCACCAGGGCGGGAAATGCGACCGGACAAAATAGTTATTATACTTAGAGGTAATATAGCCACTGTATATAATTTTTTAGTAAAAAAATCAATAACTAACGTCGAAAATAATAAACATATTGAACAAAATACATTATAATCAAAAGGTTTAACTTAGGATATACAGTATTTCCATATATCTATGTATGTTAATCTATTCCTTTGACGTATTATAGCGTGTCATAGATACTACTTACGTTTTAAATTAATTACATTGTAATATATGATATAACATAGATATACTGGGATTATTTTTATTTTACTTTACAATCATAATATAATAAATAAGACTACAACTTACAATGTGTAAAAAAATGTAAGCTTCTGTGTAATTTCTTAAGATTTTAGTTTTGTAAGTTAAATATATAATTTTAATGGTGGACATTTTTAATGAAAATTTCATTTATTCAGGTATTGCTTCAGATTAGAAGAAGTGAAAATATTGTTTATGAGTTGTATTTAAAAAATATAAAAAACATACATTATTGATATTTACTATTGATATTTACATGACAACTTTATTTCAGTTCTAAAATATATAGACAATTACTATTCATTACGCAACTCTCGAAAAATGTCATATGCACAATTATAGTCATGATTTATTTAATGTTGTATATAAGATTGTTCAATTGTAACTCTCACTGGTTGATGGATGGATCTATATTTTTTAATAAGGTTTCTATTATACAATATTTTATTATTTAACAGGTCCTCCGGGCAGTGGGAAGTCTTATCTCGCTAAATTGATAAGGGATAAAGAAGCTGAACATGGTGGAACAGCGAGAATAATGTCTATTGATGATTATTTTATGCAAGAGGGTGAAATTGAAGAAAAGGACCCTGTCACAGGAAAAATTGTATGTAAACCTATTCCTTCTTTCATTTATATTTGCTGGTTATTTATATAAATCATGGTTGGTTTAGTGAAATGGTACTTTTGTAGGTAACTGTAGTCTGGTGAAGCTGTTAAGACCTTGCTAGGTCAATAGCGTAGTCAGATAAAAAAAAAACTTTTATAGGCAGCAATAACAAAATTTTATAATAAGAAATTTTGTAATAATAATATAAAAAAAGGACTTTTGTCACTTATTTTTTCGGGGTACGCAAATTTTCGAATGTTTTAACTCCATATTTTTTTTCTCGAACTGACTACGCTATTGACCTAGCAAGGTCTTAACAACGTCACCGGGCTATAGTTTTTATGGCAATTCTTTGATATTTTTGAAATTCCCTATAAGAATGTTGCGTGACTCCACAAAAAAACCTTGGATATAAATAATGTTATAGAGGTTTTCATTTATCAGGACACCACTCAAATATATTTGATTTTGATCATTTTTTTACTTCTTAGGTCTTGATCTAAAAAAGATTATCAGCATAGCTTCATTTAATATTAAGTTATTGAAGTTTTTAGAGAAACTACGATTTTTTTACCACTAAACATCTTGAGCTATGTGTGTTGTCTTGCTATGGAGAAATGAAGCGTTCCATGAGGTGTTTATGTATTTTTCCTGTTTATGTTATGTTTACTTTTAAACACTAAGACCGTTGATGATGTCGCGTGTGTCATCCAGTAACTCATATATATATTTGATACATTATCCTGTTAGGCACCGAAATACCTTAATAGCACGTTTTGACTATTGAAAGTTTAGGTGATGGAAAAAATAACCACAACTCACTGGGTTGAACTAATGGCCAGTTTGCTGTACATGCCTTGCAAATTAACTTAGAAACGTACCCAAATACTTTCTTTTTTTTTATGTTAAATACACTTTGAAATAGTTTTCGAAGGTTAGAGTATGAGTTTACTTAGGTTACATACTAAGGCTGGGTTACAGCAAAATGTCAGTTATTGTAATTATTAAAGTTAACTATAACAATGACAAGATCCATCCAGAGCAGTTGCATCATCAAACGTTTTGTAATAGTTAAAGTTATTAGGGTTACTGCGTAAATAATGCAATTACTCCCTAAAATCAAAAAGGGTAACACTTTTTACTTGGCAAGTCTTTGTTATATCTGTTACCAGATGATCCTTGCGTGCAAAATATCATTGGGTTTTAATTACTTTCCTTTGTTATTTACTTTTCATTTGTTTCCGTGAATTTGTATATTGGATATTTGAGTATTGATATGTTTATATCAATGGTTAATTTGGACAAAAGTAATTCAAGTATATCATATGTTTTTTATTATATTATATATTATATTTAGTGCTGCATATTCAATTTTAGAAACGCATAAACAGAACAGTATATCCTTCATAGTTTACATGATGTTTTTATAAAACTGAAATATGTTTAAGAATTTTTTTTTTGTCACAGTTTGTGAACTGATGAGCTCCAGAAATATTAATTTTCATCCTTAGAAGCAAATCATGTTTAAATGTACTAATGTTGTCATAGAAATAATTATTTTGAACTTCTTCTGAAAGGATTTCTCACAGTAATGATATATATTCTAAAGTTTTAACTAGTAAACATGAGAACCGTTTCAAATAATGACAATAACAATAACGTTAAATGGCCAACATCGAGCCATTTAATAGTTAACGTTAAATCGTGACTTCATTTTAACCACTGTCAACTGGTGCAACCCATTTTTTGCTTAACAATAACTTTAACCGATTTTTTAACTTTAACATTGACTGGTGCAACTCAGCCTTAAACCACAAATTGTTCCTCTTTCACCCTTTGTGGGAAATTGTTTGACATTTACTTATAATATTCATATTTAAGTTACTCCGTTTATGTTGAGGTTTATTAATGAGGTATTTGCCTTTTGATGAGTGTGTACTTACAGATTCTGGAACTGTCCATTGATCTGAGAGGTAATTTATTTGAAAATTATGTTTTAATAAAGAATTGTGATTTAGTAATGACTGAATATGCAAATGTGGAATATATTAATAGGAGTTTTTATTTTTTAGGTAAAGAAGCCAACTCTTAAATATGAATATGATGCGAATTTGGAAGAATCGTATATTAATTCATTAAAAAGAGCTTTCAAGAGGAGTTTGACTGATGGTTACTTTACATTCTTAATATATGATGCAATCAATGAACATTTAAAAACCTACGCAGATATATGGAATTATTCGAGACAAAATGGTTTTCAGGTTAGTTTATCCTCAATATCTTATACAAATATAATCGTTGAATGTATTTAAGTGAATTACATCAGAAAGGCTGCATCTATTTGGATAATTCCTTTTTTGGTGTTTGTAATAATTATCAGAATGAGTTTTGTACGAATGAAAATGTTTTTTTTTTTATATCATAAGAGTCAAACGAACAGGAGTTCACCTGATGTTAAGTGATCACCACTGCCCATAAACAGTAGTAATACCAGGAGTCGCAAGTGCATTGCCAGCCTGTGTTGGTAGAGAAAGGGAAGGGGAAGAGGAAGAGCGAGAGGGAGGTAGGCTACCAGCGCTGTCACTGACCGAACGAAACGCAACAATGCAAGCATTGTTACTTCACGTCGATTTACTGTGTGTCGGGTGGTACTAGCCCGGGCGAGCTGACCCATTCATGCTGAAACCAGTTACAGCATCAGTGTGGCTCTACTACTTGTTTTGAAAATTGTATGGAAAAGTGAAAACTTTGAGTTAAAAATTTTCCAAATAAAAAATGAGTGTGTGAGAAGTTCAGAAATATTGACAGAATTGACACATTGATATTCAATTGCTTAGTTGTCAGTTCATTTTATTACATGATCATAAAGGAGAGATTTCGTATCATCTTTTTTTCATTGTTACATCCATGGGAAACCCAAATTAATATTAGTTTAGGGTAGTCTTCAGAATTAAGACCAAATTTTGATTATTATTTTAAAAGTTGGAATATTATTATCCTTCAGTTACACATTTTAAGTAACAATGAGTGGAACTAGTTTTTGTTTATATATTTTTTTATTTAAGAAAGATCCATAAAATATTTGTGATTTTTTTACTTACGGTTTTGTAGATTATATTTGATGCATTTATATAAGGTACATAATCTTGTGGATAGTTCATATTATATTAATACTTTATATTTTATTTAATATATTAATATATATACTAGATTTTCATTCATAAACAGTTTTAGTACTCTTAAAAGGACAAGGTCTTCTACTATCTGAATTAATTGTTGTATGATTCAAAATTTTTAACAATAATTTTGTGTTCTTTAACTAACTCATGTGATACTTTTATCGATGTTAACTGATTTTTTTTCAAATATTATTATAACTGCTTAGACTCCTCATAAAATATGTTGGCGGAGGGGAGTGTGTCCCTTACTGTGAAAAGACGTGTCAAGGGTGATCGCTATCTCTCTATTTTTTTGTTATGATAGAAAGTCATTTGTATATAATTTTAATCACACTGTTAACATTTATTATTATGTATTTAATATTATTATGGGAAAGTAAGATATTAACAAAGAAACTATTGTGGGGTTTTTTAAAGTTATTTTATAAATTTAATTATAACTAGCCCGCTAGCCCGGCGGATATTAATATAATGTCTCGCCCTTATAATAAAAAAAACTTGATAACCTATATACCTAAATCTTCCTCATGAATCATTTTATCTACTGGTGAAAACTGCACGAAAATTCGTTCACTAGTTTTTGAGTTTATTGCGAACAGATAGAGAGACAGACGAACAGACAAACATGGCAAAGGACTTCGTTTTATACTATGTCATGATTATAATTTTGTAGGTATATGTATGTACAATGGACATAGATCCACACGCTTGCTTCAAACGGAATATCCACAATCGTACACTAGAAGAGATACAAGTTATATGTACACGTTTCTTCCCAACACCATCGCACCACATACAGCTGGATCCAACTACACTTCTGCAGAGTGCTTCCATTCCCGATGTACATATGGAAGATGTCAAAAATGATGATGTCGTGGCTGATACACAAGAACTTGAGGTGAGGCACCTCATCAAACCAAGATGGTTTGCCGGTTCAACCGAATTTAACAAGACATAAAGTGAAATGTTAGGGTTTGTTAATTGATGAAATGAAGATAACTGGAACTTAGTTAATGGAACACAGCGCTTGTATTAACGAGTCTTAATAGTTGGATTTTGGTATAGTTTTTTTTACTAGTGAATATTAGTAGTTGGTGCTGAAATAAGCCCCAAGACCCGAGGTGGTTTAGCTAAGTGATGTCTTTGCCCTTAATGTTTTTCTCCCTCAACCTAATAATAATTTTCGACTGCCCATTTTTCTGGAGGAAAAGTTTTTTTTTTTATTTATGGCGCTTTGTGTATGTAAAACACAATGCCGCCAATGTCATGTAGGTATAGTCTGTGCTGTCTGTGGCAGGTAGTGTCATAAACGTAGGAGAACGATAAAAAAAATAAAATTCGAATATGTAAATAATTAATTTGTGTTCAGACTGAGTTATTGTATGTTTCACACAAATATGCATATAGCCAAAGTTTATATACGTATGAATAATCGATTTAGAATAAAATAATAGTATTTATAATATCACAGACATTTACTTTTTCATTTAATTTGCCCTTTTTCACAATACTGACATAGATCTATATTTAAGAATACATCATTTTTAAATAAAAATTCAAATAATACCAGCCAAGGAGGATTTAACCTAGTGTTTCTCAAACTTTTTAGGCCATGCTTCACCTTAACATAATTTTTAAAGTCGTTTTGAGTCTATTTTTAAATTGCCCCCCTAACTATCAAATTGCCCCTCTGTGGGGTTGAGTCCCACGTTGGCAAAACACTGTTTTAACCAATCTGTTCATCGTTTGATTTTGTTAGTTGTAATAAATAAGGACAAGGCATCTAAAAGGGTAGGTCGTCTAGTAGGACGGGGAATGTAATGTGGGAGGACATAAGGGAGAATCTGTGACAGGGATTTCATGGTGAAATACTTATTTTTGTAAGAAAACTTGTGACTTCAAAATCCATGTTCCTTGTTTTTGGAGTTTATGATCTAATACTAAAAGGCGTTCAAATATCTATTGAACTTCTAGAAGTTTCCGAATCACCAATCGAGTCGACGGGCGTCTAGCCCTCCCTTTCCGCTTCTCTGAGTCCGCTACTAAATAATGACAAGGGGAAGTACATAGTAAAAATAGTAAATTGCTGAATCAATCGTCATTATGTATTAGTGACGTAATGCCGATTGCAATTAATCAATATTTTTTTAGTATTATGCTAGATCACAGAGTCCTAGGTCGAGATTGTACGATGTCTTCCTTTATACTTTTAAGTTGATGGCGGCTGGTGATTAAATTAAAATTATTTAACAGGAAATTTCATTTCAATAATTCATAAATGTATCGTGGGCATTGACTTCTTCCTGTGAAATTTATATCTATTTTGCAAATATAAAAAAAAGTTTTCAATTCTTGTAGTCTATGAATATAGTTCTAAAGTCGTAATATCGGAATGGGTTTAATGCGTTGTCAAAATTACATACATTTCTAGGTTAAAACCACATTCGTAGTGTCTAAAGGGTAGTCATTGCGCATACGCAACTTTTAAATTTGTAAGCGTCTATAAATGACCACTTACCATCACGTAGACCGTACTCGTTTGTCATCATCGTGCTGTAAAAAAAAAATCGTTACTGGATCCAACGGATTATTGATGAAATTATTGAACCGGTACGACTTCTATCTCTTGAGAATAAATATCGTTTTTATTTTTAAGTTAATTTAGGTAGATTAGGTTTAATATGTTTTATTCCAGCGTTTTAACTAATATAGTAAGATGCTGCCCGATCACAGGTTGAAAGCGTATTTACATCGAAGTGGGAGAAAATGGACAGTTCCGCGCAATTAGGTAGGTTAATGGTACCTTTGTTTATCAATTTTTGCTTTGTACGAAACGGGGAGGGTGTGTCATGTCAGAAATTAAAAAAAATGCTAGAATTTTTAGGAGATTAATGATTTCGGTACTTTGTTCCAGCGCGACTCGATGGAATCAGCAAGCCGCTTCGGCCGTCTCGGCTCTCAATGGAAGACTACCTACAGCTAGACGACTGGAAACCTAACAAAGCTAAACCGGGGAAGAAATCTGTAAGTATTACCGTATTTTTAAATTCATCTATGCAAATGTATATTATATATTGGTACATTATGTATCTATACGAGTGCTCGTTCAGTGGTCGAACTTCGACCATGAAAAAAAAAATATTTTATTTTAAAGTGATAACACTAAAGTTCGTCAATCGCCTCAGAAACAAAGGAGTCAAATGTTCTTAACCGTTTTTCCTATAAATGTATAGACAGTGTATATATCTAATACCTTTAAACGAGGAATTCGTGTATATTTTTATATTGTTACATATTCAGATTCTCGGAAACGGCGTCAGCTATTTCCATGAAACTTAGTATGTAGGTGGTTTCGGGGTCGATAAATCGATTTAGCTAGATTTCATTCATAGAAAACTTTTTTTATATTTGAGTTTTCAGACAATGAAAAAATATAGCTAAAATATAAAGGTAAATTTCACCGCGCCGCTGTCAAAACAAAAATAGCTCTGATGAAAATCGGCTGCTTCGGAAATCGTCTAACCCCAGTTCGAATCCGAGCGACAGCAAAAGACATCTTTTTATTTTATTTTGTTTTTTGATAGAAAAAATGCTAATTTTGTGAGGCAAACCAACGGTTTATTTTAATTTCAAAAGATTTTTAAAGAACCGAGCTAGCCTCGGTCGTCCGGGTACTAAATTTGTAACTGCTACGCCTATATAAAATATACTATGGAAGTTTAATTTCCGTTTGGAAACTGCTTCATTCAAAATTGAAACTTATCCGCCTTTAAAATTAAATTAGGTTTTAATCGCAATTCTTTTTACACAAAATTCGGTAGACAATATTTTTTGTCTGAACGTTTCATTCTTTTCACACGTTTTCGAGTTCACACACGAACGAGGATTTTTTTTATTTTACAGCAAACTTATTATGATATCATCACCTTAAATTAAGTTTGAAGTTTTTTTTTTAACTTGCTACAAGTTATACGAAGTTATATGACTTTACCATACATTTGTGTCTAATTTTCGACACTTACATTGAAGTCCAGCAAAAAAATTGTTACATTGGACTCACGTGTTAATTTTTAGAATTCGACATTGACCGTTTTGCTAATTATTTATGTATGTAAAATATAAAATATGGGAGAACATTTTTTTGAAGGTGAGTTATCTGTTGTGTATAAATAAACATTATGGGGATTTTATTATATGAAATTGAAACAGGTTCGCTGGGCGGATTTAGAAGAAAGAAGACAACAGGAGAAGATGCGAGCTATCGGATTTGTTGTTGGGCAAACCGACTGGAACAGAATGACCGATCCAACATTGGGATCGAGTGCCCTCACTCAGACTAAATATATCGAACGCGTTAGGCGTAATTAATATATGTAAATGTATCATATTATAGTACAGTGATCAATAGCTTATTGATTTGTGTCATAACATATGGACTTCATAATTTTTGTTTACCACAGTTCTATAGTTTAAAGGTGGCCATGGTGCGTGTAGTCGCATTGACACATACCATGGGAAGAGAGTCGTTTAAGGTATATAAACATTTCCGCAGTGATTTGACACCTTCAAAAGATCCATTAGGGGCCCATAATGCCGAATATATTTATATTAAACGTTGCAATATTTTGTGAAATCATAGACAGTAATATTCATTTAAAGTTTTCCAAATATGGGTTTATGTATTTATATCAACAGTTATCTTGCGTTCTCTTTCTCCGAGAGGATATTTTTTCTTCAATTTATTGTTATTAACCGACTTTAAAAAGGAGGAGATTTCCAATTCATATATTTTTCAACGTTTATAAACCGATTTGGATTTTTTTTTAATGGATAAAGGATACTTCCAAAGGGGCCCCATTTTAATTTCAGTATCATTGAATTTTACATACAACAACAGGGAACTGCTCAATTGATATGAGTGTCAAAAATTTAATTTGTATGTATATTTTGGTAGGCTCAAAATTGATTACAATATTTTTTAGAGAAAACGGTAAAAATAAATTATGACCTTATCAAAATTACAAATAAAATTTCTCCACCACAAAGGATCATAGTAGACGAAGAATCAACAATATCTGATAATTTATACAGTAACACAAGCATGATAAAATAATATAAAAATGTTTTTAGGCTATAAACTTTGAACGATACCCAAGTCAAAAATGGTGAATTATAGTCAAATTAAATGGATATAATGTACAGTACCGTGATTTTTCTTGGGAAGCTTTGGGAAGAAGACCGAGATAGTCTGCTAGGTTCGTTTTTGTATAGCGTTATCTTTGTCTATCGTGGTCATTGCGCTGCGCGATAGAAGAGAAACTTTACAAAACTGAAGCAAACCGATTTTAACCGAACATCTCAATCGCTCACACTTATTTCCGTGAAAAAACAAACGCTAGGTACTGTAATATTTAGAGTTTAGATACTATAAGAGCAGATATTTCTTCCGTTCTCTTTGCCATTATGAAATGACAATAGAACTTTGAACTACGCTGTTATAAAAATGAGTATTCACTGTTAGAACGGCCTTGGCTCAGTATAGATATGGGAGACAGTAAGGAAACTACCTACAAACGCTCGAAAACAGCACACTCACATAAACATGCGCGTCGACGAGAAGTTATAAAAGGTATTCTATGGACAACACCGCGAAAATTGTAGTCCGGTGAAGTTGTAAAGGCCAAAGAATTAAGGCCAATAGCATAGTCAGTTCGAGATAAAAAAAAGTAAAAAAAAAACACCGCGAAAACCGCTTAGGGGTCTGGTCGATGCGCATGTGTGTGTGTGTGTGAGTGTGCCGGTACGAGCGTTTATAGGTGGTTTCCATACTGTCTCTTTATCTACACTGTGGCCTCGGTGTGATACATGGTTGTTCGTGCTTACTGTGTGTGTTCGTGCCTATCCAAAATTAGATGTGCCGTTGGAAGTCACCTAAATACAAAATTCCATGGACTAATCTGACAAATCTGTGTCAGTTACATAAAGTAGTATAGGATGTAGTCGACATTTAATCATCGATATGTCAGGTTTCGGTTTATGATATATATAGCATTAGCTGATCTGTGCCCACCTCGTTGGGCGGTAAACATTTATAAAAAAACTACTTTTTGTGACTTACATATAAAAGTTAGACATATGCTGTCGATGACTTTTTTGTAGGCATTATCAAGCTCTACAACTTTTCTCTAGAACTTAATCATATATCTCTCATCGTTAAGACAGCGTTCGTAAGTTCGTTTTCATTCGACCGTATTTTCTCCGACTTTGCAAATCCGATTACAACAAAAGTCTTTATTTTTTGGGTTAATGGATAGCTTATGACACTCACAAATAACGTGGCTTTCTATTGGTAAAGAATTTGCAAAATCGGTTTAGTAGTTCCTGAGATTACCCCTTACAACCTCACAAACTCACTAATTTTACCTCTTTATAACATTAGTATAGATAATTTGTAAACAAAATTATATGCTTTATTCATGTGTCATGCAAATACTACTATTATTTTTTCAGTTGGTCACATTAACCCTAAAGGTTAACATGTGACCGTGCACCAGAAAATTGCAGTTAGTTAACTATGGTTATAGTCTGTATGGCATACTAGAATATTTTTAAATGTAATGACGTTATAAATTGAATTTAAATACAGTATTAAAAAAAAAAAACATTTCTCTACAACCTGTTAAAGTCGAAATAATTCTCTTTTTGTTGCATCCTTTTGGGAAATGTAAATGCATAAATAATTAAGTCGCAAATCTATTACCAAGATCGTTCAATGTGGTAATTGCATTTGAAAAGCGATTCCCCTGGTGTTGCTACTGTCTATTGATGTCGGTAATCATTTACTATCAAATGACCCGTTTCTACGTTTGCAACCTATGATATAAAAAAAGTCATTCTAGTGCTTACAGCTTTTAACCACTCACCATCAGATGACATTGTGGTGAAACGCTATACTCCAATCCAATCCGATACGCTATATCAAACTTTATTATAATAGTTCAATGTGTAAAAGTAGTTGCATACACTTTCATAAATCTTAATTAATGTTAAAAGAATTTTATTAACAATTTTATTATGTGTTATAGAATTAGATTAAATAAACGTAGTAATAATTTCAGCTTCAAATGGTTAAATTGGGATGTGTTTCTAGAGGTAATATTTAGTTTTTATATCTCAAGGGGCATCTGATAAATTAAACAATATATAAACTAAGTTGTAGATTTCTTAGACAGTAATAGAACTGTAAAGAATATTGTTGAAAAATATTTTTTACAGCTATCGTTTTTCTATTAATTTACAAAAAAACATTGTAGTATGTTAAGTTACTTAATAAATAACTAAGTCTTGTGTTTGTGCCATTTTATTTAATTTCCATGATACAGAATTAGTTTTAAAATATTCTTATAATAATATATGTTTATTTCGGTCCATCAATTGACGGTTCAGTTGTTTTAATCTTCGTCAATATAACTTTCTTTGCGAAATCGCTATCTGTAAACGGGTTTCGTGCATCGTATTTGTTCACAGCTGATTCTCTTATCTTCGCATTGATTTTATCCATCACGTTGGCTTGTGTTAAGCCAGTTTTGTCCAATTTATTTGTAACGGACTTTGAAATATTTTCTTCGCCTTCCCTCCCAGCGGTCATAACGACGAGCGGTGATATGTTCATATCAGTTATATGTTCCTTTATACATTGTTGTAAAATATGTAGAAAAAATAAGAAAGCCAGTAACGTCAGAGCCGACATGGACGCGTTGGTTTTGAAACTCGATCCATAATTGCTGGTAAAGGAATAAATGTAACGTGTAATTTTGGAAAATACTTTATGAAATGTATATTTTTTTGATATAATGATGATAACGTCTTTATGATAACGTCGTATAAATCGGTGAACGTAATTACACGCACGAAAAAACATGACCCATTGTCTCGTTCCGCTTGAGCCGAGCGTGCAAGCAAGAGCACGGAACAAGCTATAGAGAAGTGCAAGCGGGTTAAGCGTTCGTATATAAGTATACAGAATAATTTAATTCATACAAGTATGCAATCTTCCATCAAATTTTTCTTATGGCGTTATCATTTAAAATTATAGTACCGTAAACCGACTTTACAGATAACCAATTTTGATGTGAAACATCTATAGGAGGAGGGTAAACCTGATTGTTGGCGTGGCGACGCAAAACATGAACATTAAACATGCATTATTAACGAAATACTCAAAATCATTTGTAACCCTATCTTGCAAGCCATCTATTCTACTAGTGTTACGCGGCACACGCCGACGACCTAGCGCTTTTTGATAAATATCGCCAAACACACCACGCCAGCGCCTAGTTGAATTTTTGTATTTAATAAAAATGAATATCTATGTAATAAAATAAATAAAGAGTTATTATTTAAGGAACTAATTTATAATTTTTTTAGCTTTATGTTTTCATTATACCATAACTGATTCCTGTCCTAATCTGTTCTTTTATGCATATAATTTATACAAAATAATTTTGATGTTTCACATCTGCCAGGCGTCTCGTGGCGGTTCAATTTTTTTTTAATTGATATTTAACGGCTACTTACGGTTTTGATGATTCTACGTGTGGTACATGACCGTGAAGAGTTGAGGGTTCATAAGCATAGTAAACATGTTGGTCGTGAATTGGTGAGGCGTGTTCAGAATATCTACAAAAATAACGTTTAATTAACAGAAATGTGTCGTTACACTTCAAAATAAGCTAGATTCAATTTTAGCCGTTCCTAATATTATATGGTGTTTTTCCAAGTTTTCTAAATTCGTACGTATAAATTATGAAGATCATAATAAAACTAAAAACCCTACAAACGGCAACATTTGAATTCGGTGTATAAAAACTAAAAATCTTAAAAAAACGATTAAAATTGAATTTAGTTAATTTTGAAATATAAGTCAACTCACATGCATCACATCACATATCACTTGCAATCATAACAATAAGAAGCGCAATGAACATACTTGATTAAATGTAATTCATAAAATCAAATTATTTTAACGATAAAAAATAGAAAATATCTACAAATAAAAATAAGTGTAAATCAGAATATAACATTGAAATATTGTGAATATTGAGAAAATAAAGACACACATACCTTTCACTAATTTGATTTGATCCTATTCCCATATGTGTTAGTAGACTTTCCAAAGTCATTGTAGATGTCTGCTTTGTCACAACTTTTTATGGAAATGTGAAGTCGTTTACTGACATTTTGTTCGCGTGTAACTACTTGATATATTGTTAACGCTCTGGTTAGTCTGATTGCACTATTATTATAACAGTTGTTTCTTGATATGTTTTACGAGATTCTCCTTTGAGAATATGTTCTATAGATAAATAAAAATGCTTTAATAAATTATTATTATTTATTTTCACAATCACACTCATACAAGGACGTCCACAACCACACAATCATTAAAATAATTATATAATACTAACTATATTATATGTGATACAAAAATGAGTATATATCACACAAAATTTACTTTTTACATCAGTCGTCAATTATCGAAAGAAACTAACGGATAAAATCGATTCATTTATACATTAAGAGCTTGCCAATTTGAGCAGTAAACTAAAATTTTGTGTTGATTAATTTTACCTTTCGGTATGTTATTAATTAAAATCTAAAATAAGTTAAATAAATAAATAATTTAAATAAATTAATACATGCTATTCGATGCTGCCAGTGCGATGGGATAAGCTTTGAGCATATTTTAACGTGATAACTACCAAGGCACTAGTGTGTTTACATTTTATAGATCGATTTATTTACAGAACTTAATTAATGCTGCTTTTCTGAATTATTATCTTCATTATTACTATTTCTGTAGAAAATGGTTATTCGTATATTAATAAACGATATTGTATCACTTTGAATGCAATGGTCGTACTGCAATATGATGGGGATTCTTGTTTATATTAAACTTCGTTGCACTGGAGGTATGATTGTCTACAATCGGCTCCGGAACGTCCACGGCGGCCGGCTTCGCTGAACTCTTCGAAAGAAGCACCGGATTGTCTCTCAAGAACGAAACTCGCCAAGTAGCTGTATAAAAGAGTATGGATATTCAATGGCCTCGTTATGTTTAGTGAAGTTATATGAAACAAAATGAATACTCACGACGCCAGCGGACAGAAGATGCTCTTTGAACCGATATCTGAGGAACATTCACTGGCAGCGTCGCACATATTTTTCAAGTGACATTTGTCATTGTTCGTGACGAATGACCTCAGATAGGGTTTCGACATAACTAAACCGGCGATGGCTGCGTCACTGACAGAATCCTTGCGACCCATAGATCGTGCTGTGAGCGATCTATGAGAAAATGAGGTCTTCAGGGCGTCCAGGAGATTCATAAAGATGTTGATGAACTAGAAAAACGATTTAATAATGCTTTAGAATCATGTTAATTACAGCAGATATACCATTGTTATATATTAATAACCTATGGACATTTTATAAATTATGAATATTCTAAACTACGATTTGATGATGTAGGCAAAATTTGTCATTTATGAAGTTATACTTCTTTTGGCGCGTTAGGGAAAAATGATAAGAGTAAATTTTTACGATTCGTGCGCACACCGTCACGAAAAACCGACACCCTGGAGTAAGCTATAGTCATCATTTTGTTTCTTTGTATTAAAACTTTCAATGTATTAAGTACCTTTTTTCTATTGTTAGTGTTGTTTTTTCTACAAACGTAGAATAAGGCGATAGATAAAATTTTTGAAAAGATTTTTATTTTGTTATGCCAAAGAAGTATTATTTCTAACGCGTGTACATAAGTACACACACATTTTTTTCAATTACTTTCTATCTAGTCTTTGCCTGTTATATATTAGTAGATACTATAAAATGGCTATTTTTTGCAGGGTAATTAAAATAAATATTAGGATTATTTTAAGACATGCATTAACGTGTACTAGTAATTTTACACTAGAATTTTTATTAATATATTTCTTTAAAACCTTTGCAAAAGAAACTGGAAAAATTATGGCTGGGTTTACAGGTAGCCACATGGTGATGTTTTTATTAAACAGAATTTATGAAATAAAATACTCATTAAGAAAATGTTTAATGACGAATCAATGTGACCTTTAGGGAGTTTATATAAGGAAGATAGATAAACATAAATTCCATTTATTTGTATTTCAATGATTTATGTAAAGTATATTTTCAGTCCTCGTCAATAACATTTGGAGTTTGGCCACTTTGAATATAGACGTAAGGTCGAGTCTGCCATAATATCGCCAATAGTTTAATACAAAACAACGTTAAAATCTAAATATATAAAAATCCAATGTCATGAAATCGTCACGAAGATTGGCATTTATTTATATTTTGGTCAAACTTGAAAGATAAGATAATTTGTGTTTCGATTAATGGCTTCAATATTTTAAATTATACATTAAATGATTGTCAATATTGATTACTATTATTAATTCTAAATTTGATCAGTCTCGAACCTATGGCGTTTTAAATTAGTTTGTTGACAGTGAATTGTAGGACCGACTGTTATAGATATTTCATAGATGGCGCCACTTGTTAACTTTCATTTTCAACTAGTTTATTTAATGGTGTACGTGTTCTGTTAAATTTTAATTTAACATGTAATAAATGATCCACAGCAACACGATTATTATCCTTCTCTCGGTGTTATAATACGTATGTTTACTTAAGTTTGTTTTTCAGAGCGTTTAACAAGTTTGATTAGGATTTTAATTAATGTATGTGGGTCGTATTCAAATTTGTGGGATGTAAAAGTGGCTGTCATTTGGGAAAAACAAAATAATAAATTATTGAAAGATGAGTTTTGCGTTCACCTCCCTTAATGGCCATGTTAGTTAACAGGCGTCACACTATTGCTGTCTGGGAAATCGCGCCATCTCTATTTCACGTTCAAACTCGCTACAAGAAAGTTGAGCTAGGTGCGTGTACGTTTAGAGACAAATTATAAGAAATTACATTCTTTGAAACACGCGCATTAATGTAATCCTCTAATATAGATTGATTACAATAAATTAGTTAATCCTTATTGAATTGCAATGCTGTCTGGCACACGATGAATTTGTAAGGAGAATAGCTTTGTTACTAAGATTGACCACTATTAAAAAGTGGGCAAGGATTGATAACGTATTATTTCTTTTAATAATTAATAGTAATGATGATTAGTGTGATGTATTTTTCATTGTGTAAAGTATATTGGACGCCTTAACGTTGTTGATTTAAAGAACATGTATTTTAGAAGGAGATAATTACCTGTGCAATATTTGAAGAAGACCCATCTACGTTTTCGATTTACAACCAGATAATAAATGTTTTCTTATCTACAATTGATTATTGGAAGGGTAGGAAGGATAAGGTAGCGTACCTCTCCAGCCTGCTTTGCCATGGAAGCGACCTGGTCGGGATCTTTTGCACCGAGCATCGTCGACAGAACCGCAGCCAAAATACCCTGAAGCAAGCGAGAAGCAACACCATCTCCATGACCAAAATTACTATTTACAATTTAATTTAGGGCTACTTCGAATGGATATCTTAATTTTAACGGTTTTTTTTTATCTCAGATACTACACAATGTGTTCTAAATTTCAGTTATTTGTAATAAAAATGATCTATTGGCTACATTTTTTTGGTATAATACAGGTGTAAGGGTTGCAATGCGTGGTGCTAATTTACACTGATGTAGTGTGGTAACATTTTCTAAATAAGTGTCTACAAAGTCGTTAGTAGTTCAATATAAACAAAATGGAATAGCCTGTGTATTTTTTTTTTGTTTGTACATAAAACTTAACCGATCCTGTGACATTAATTTTATTCATGCGTGCGCCTTTTAGCGTAAATTTAAATAATCTTACCTGCATTGGAGATGATCCATTATCTACTTTATCGATACCGTCACTAGAGGCTCCACCACCGAGTATGGCTGTTAAAATCTTGAGACCCATTGATATCAAGTTAGCCCAAGGAGACGGTGAAACGGATTCGGTGTCAATGTTGTCACTCTTATTGGGCCCCGTGGTACCGGGGTTGAAAATCATTTGCATTATCATACCTGTGGATATATAAAGTGTTTAAGAATGACGTTCAATATTGTGGAATAAGATTATCCATATACAAGTACAATTATAACTACATTTTAATTGATACGAATCTTCTAAACAAGCGATTAATAACGTGAGTGTTTGGAAAATTAACCATGGTTCCGGAAATCGTTTCCTATTAAATTACTTTGACGTGGTATAATTCTACTGCTACCTTTATTTGCTATTTATGTCTATATATCCAACTACAAATTACACTGCTACACTCATCTATTGTTATGAATTAAAGGGTTCCATAAAATAAAATAGATTTGTTGAAACTATTCCGTAGCTTTTAAGATTTAGAAACTACCATTCTTGAAAACGTCTGCTCTCTTCGGTAATAAAAATACATGAAGAGAATGCCTTAAGTTTTATATCTTCCCATTTAAGAATTGTCATCTCAAAAGCATATATTTTGAAATATTGTGATTTCTATGATTTAAGGCAAGAATTAGACACTACATACTATAATAATATATTACCGAGCATATTTGACCACGAGAAACCTCCGTCAGAGATGGAATTTGTTTGGATTTCATCAAGATCGTCTAAAGCCACTTTCTTCAAGGCGTTTGGTTTTTCTGCGAATTTTCTCTCTTGAGCTATTTCACTTTGTTGTGGCGTTGGCAAGGAGTTGCTGTAATATTGGGGACTATGCGTTCTGACATTGCTGGTAGCCTGGAAACATTTTAAATAACAATATATATTTTTACTTCTAGTCGTCTGTGAAACAAAGTGTCCGAGTATTCAGTTGGTAAGTTAACGCACCTGTGAGATAAGTGGAACATGTTGAGGATACGCAAGCGTGTGGAGAATCGTCGAACTGCTGATAAGGACGACTAACGCCCAACCTGTCACCTTGTGATACATCCTGGAAACAAAAGATAAAGTTTCAACTTTGACGCAATATTTATATTATTGCCAAAGGTTTTATTTGTACAACAAAGTATTACACATACATATACCTAGAAAAAACTAAAAGAAATCGTGTTCTTACTAAAGAAGGTCTCGATTAGAAAGTGTACTACTGGTGAGGAGTGACTTGCGCGATTTGTTTGCTGCTTTTAGCAAAGTTTAGAGAAAGTCACTAATTATATTTCATCAGCTTCATTCACTAGCACAATAATATTAATTCCAAGCATGGGTTTCATTATTAAATAGTTTATAATCATGTCTAATATTGTGAAATTTAATTTCGGTAAAATATGTTATATGAATAAATCAAAACATAGTAACAAATAGGTACTTGGTTACTGCATAATCTTGTAACAACATACATTAGTGATTAAAGCCTACTTCGACATATAATTGTATACAGGTTTGCCTTTCTACCCTCAAATACAGGTCACCCGGTCTTCGCTAACTGTTGTTCAATTATAGATGTCACCTCTCATGGTTGTCTTAATAAGGTGCTAGTTACATAAATTGACGTAAATTCAAAAATACGGTTAGTCACGAATGGATCCACTTTCTATGACCGATAAATACGCTTTACTTTTCTTGTCTTGGGCCAAATCAAATTGCTATCTACAATGATATTGTAACTACAAAGCTGTTACAATATTTTTTACTACTCGGAATTCTTACTGTTGAAAACATCTGAAGATTAATTATATTTATTTATTTATTATTGGTGTGGTTTATTAACTCAATTTTAATTAAAACTCTGAAAGTTTCGAGAGACGCGCTACGTTTTTCATTATTGTATACGTAATTCGTCGTTTTATTGAAGATTTTTTCTATCGAAGTAATGATTTAAAAGAGTTAATGCTTACAATGTACACCGGTTATTGGCGACAGCGGCTTCGTGAGATTCTCGGGGAGAAACTGGGCTCGCGTGGCGTTATTATGCTCACACTTCCGCGCGTCGCCCATTGCATATGTATTTTTACTTTATGTAATAACATTTGAAAAGATTCATACTAGAAGTTTGAAATATTCTATTTGTCAAGTAAAATGAACAGTTAATACGTATGAGCAAATATATTTGCATCAGAAAAAGCAGGATGACAATAGCATTTGCATGTCGCCAGTGTAAAGAGAAAGTGTAGTAAACACATGTAATGTGATATTCAATTTTGCATATAATTGTCTAGCCAAGTTGAATTACAGCATAATTTATTTTAAATTGAAAACAAGTTAAGAGTCATCGACCTCTTAACCTAGTAACCCTATGTCGCCTCGCATCGGTGCAAGCGACTGAACTATGTGGGTAGCTTGGAGAACTTAAGACTCACTTTCGATCTTTACGGATCTTCACGTTCAAGGTGGCCCACATAATAAGAAAAGAAACTTAATCATTCTTAATTTTCTTTTGTGCAATAATTATTCTTCGAAATAGATGTTTTCGTTATGACATAAATGTTCTCTCAGATATATTTTGGAGATATGTATTTAATTTGTTATATCTACCATAAACTATTGGTATACAAAAACATGCTGTATTTATTTTATATGTAATGTGTTTTATACTGTGAGAGAAGGTCCGTCATACGCCATATGTAGCAACAAACGATTCGATAAGAGAAAGTAAGTCCGGTCGTATGCCATGCAAGTTAGCATTTTTTTCCTTATTTTGGACCGAGAATCCAAACACATTAGCTTTACAAGGTAATTAACTGGTTCCAACTTTCATTGGGAAATCGCCATGGAAAATGGAACTGCAGTTTCTTTAATTATCTGCACATAGATTTTATAGTTTAGATATTACATATAAGCTCTGTAATTAGACTCTTGTTAAAATATTGATGAGTTTACTGTTTCTATATCCCTTATATATTATTTATTTATATTCTTATCTTCTGAAAGAATAACAACTATTTGCCAAATAAAAAGATCGGATTTATAAGAGCCACAATTTTTTAAATATATTCCAATAACATTATTTAAACAATACAACTGTTGAAAATGCTCGTTTAATTCTTGATTACATTATTATTAATAAAAAATAATATAACGACTATAAAAATAATAATTCAACGTTCTTATATATCTTCAAACTATCGCATAATTAGTTACTTTATTTGCAGTAACTTAATAGATACAGTTAAAATAAACAATCCTATAATTTCCATGTCTACGTAATAAGGTGTAATATTTTGAGAAAATATTTAGTCAAGTGAAGTTACTATTTATTGAATGCTTGTATTTATTTATTTTTTACTGATTGAGAGAGCACGCAGACCGCTTTCTAAAGTCGCTCGCTATGTCTGTGCGTGTTTTAACGCGGATGTGAGTATGGATTGTTATTTGTTGGAGCGTCGTGGATGTGTAGATACAGGATGTGTTACAATTTGACTGACATGTCCCGGATTATTTTAAAAAAATAAAAAAATGTATGGGTGTAAGGGGTGTCGAGTAACATCTTAAGACTTGAGACACCAAAGCCAACCTCACCTGCACGTGGTGCACCCTGCTGAATAACGAACGAGGCAATGGCGAAAGCGGGGTGGTAGGGTTTTACAGCCCGACTGGGTCGCAACCACCATGCATATGGCGAAAAAGCCCGTCATAGTGACTCGCTTCTGCGCGTCGCGTTTCGGGATCAGCCTGTGCATATCCAGTACCGGGTGACTTTCGTCATTATGGCCGGCATGACAGCGGCGACCGGCGATGGATAATCTGTCTCTCGGTGGTTGCCGATGTTTTTGGATTGTGCTATGCTTAACATCAGGCATAGTGCAGTCACTATGTCGTGCTTCGATAAAAAAAAAATGTATACATTGATTATTATTTAACAGATTCCTTGTAAACTATTGAATTAATTATTGATCTTTGCAATAGTACTGGGTTTTTATACATGTTCCAAATTGGATGGACTATGAAATGGAAATCCACTAGCTTCTACGTTTACCTACTTTATATCGCTCGACAAACGGTGGCAATGTATATGGATGCGTAAGACTAAACACACCGTTAGTTCGGTCTTGATGCTACTCAATCGTACGGTAAACCTGATGCATGCGAATGTTAAATGCATGTCGACAGTTTCACCAGCATATTTGTAGTTGCAATCAAGAAATAAGTTATTGAGATATTAGAAGAACTTAGTATATATTGTATACTAGCCGCGTCCGTGACACGCATGTGTTATTGGTAATAGTAAATAATATTTGTTTTTAACAACTAGTAGAGGTAATGAATATCACAAAAAAGTATTCAAATACCTACGCATATAAATTTTCTTGGCAGCGGTTTGAACAACACAAATGTTGATGTGATATAACACCTAGTTAGTTAAATTGTCATATGCGTTTTTATGAACAAGATGAGAGAGAATCAATTTAATTAAAGAAATTGAAGGCATGAATGAATTAAGGTTATATGCAACATTTTTTTAAATTTTCATATTATGACCTAAATAAAAATGTTATGTCCATGTACATATTTTGTTCTTATATATTTCGCGTTAATAGACTTAGAAAATAATCAAAGTACCTAAACTATATATATTACATAATGAAAGACACAATCAAACTTTGAAGCACGTTTTTGTTAAATTACAGATTTGTGACATTACCTTTATCCACTCATGTTTTCAATTACAAATATGTGATTTAAACGGTGTTATTATAAAAAAGTTGAATACGTATTGAATACTTGTTGTAAAAAGTTTTGGCTACTTTCGTTTTAAATGCACCGCGCTTGCCAAACGTTCGACATCTTGCTGCTCTTTTATCCCGCTTTAGTTGGGTTAGACTTACGAAAGAGGATAGATAACGCGACATTGCCTCGGCTGCGGTCGGCGAGCGCGGTGCATTTAATACACAAGTACCCAAACTTTTTTTAAGCAAGTATTTAATACGTGTTTAATTTTTTTGTAATAATACGGAAAAAGTTTATAATAGGTACTGGTATAGGTATCTACTAGTTGTTAATGTGTATTGAATTTACAACGTCGCGTCTCGTCGCGTTGGTCCGGTGTATAATTTACGTTTAAAAATAATTTCGGTTATCCAACCGGCGTCGCCGGTGAATGAGATTACCTCTCTCCGACAACTTTCACTTTATAGTTTTTTTTTTTATACGAGTGAAGAATCTACCTACGAATTGTGACGCTAATAACCGCACCGTTTAAATTTTCTTTAATGCTTGGCCGCTCGCAATTATGTATTTAGTTTGATTACTTATTAATACAATAGGATAATTCAAAAAATATCATTATTGCTAAATCTGATTCTTGTCACGGGTTTATATCCGATGGTTTCTGAAGCCACGGGCAATATTTTAATACGTGTATTTATATTCATTGAAATTTTGTTTTACATATACTATGTGGCGACTGAAATTTATAAACTGATGTTACAGTCAAATAATTACATTATTACATAATATTCTGTCTTTTCTAGAATAACATTGAATCTACGTATATATACTAGAAATGTCGTCCATCGACACGCAATCAAGTGACTATTGGCTGTTTCGATTCATAACAGCTTTCCTTGCCACTTTCAACAACGCCTGTGCACGTCTCGAGACTTTTAATTACTCAAGTACCTATGATTGGTATTATTTTTAATTTCTTATAGAATCATTGCAATTTTATACAAATTTAAAAATAATTTTATCCTAATAATAATATACAATTGAATTATATTTATATCAACACAAAAAAAAAACAGTAAACATAATCAAAATTATGTAATATCAGTATGAAAGTTTTTATTTTAACGGAAAATACAAAAACGTTTTATGAAGAAAATGTAACTACTAATTGAAAATTGGGTTCAGCCTGTTATTAAGATAAAATATTATTCATGAAAGATAAGAAAAACATTAAGTAGATATGTACATAAAAATATTTTTAGAAAGTTAGTTGTATTTAACTTAAAATGTTCCTAAAATAATATCATGTGCTTAAATAAAATGCCGAGTGTATAGTAGTAACTTTCTAATCCCGCGGAAAAGAAACAAGTATTCATGTTTCAACATATAACGCGAGCCCGCGCTTCTGTTTATACTATATTTATTTGTATTTATTATAGTTGAATGTGAAGTATACAACAAATTTGAATAACAATAATTTATCAATCTAAATTTATTATATCGAATAGTTATTTAATATACCAAGTAACTACCATGACATTTCTCGAGCTGATTACGTCATTGTTCTAGCAAGGCCTTAACAGCTTCACCGGACTACTCCGTGACAAATGACGGTCACCAATATTTTAAATTGGTCCGCTCCAGAGCCCCCAAGTATAAAGGGTTAAAAATCACCATAATAGCGGTCCCGGCGAACGTTGACCCGCCCTGATAATAAAAAACTTTGACAAATTATATACACAAACCTTCCTTATAAACCACTGTGTCTAATGGTGAAAACTGCATGAAAATCTGTTCAATAGTTTTTAAGTTTATCGCGAACAGACAGACGTGGCAGAGGCCTTTTTTTATACTATGTAATGTTTATTTTATTTTTTTCCATCCGACTACCCATTTGACCTAGCAAGGTCTTAACAGCTTCACCGGACTACGAGTACTAGGTAATGATATCTGCAAATATATTTGTTACATGTGTATCGTTATGTTGTGTTTGATTTGTCATAAATTTTACTAATTTATGACCTCAAATAATATTTCGATATTTGCTAAAAATCAGACATGAATACTTTAAAAAAATTAAGCGTTGAAAATTAGAAATCAATCATAGTTAATACTCATGACAACAAACAAAAAAGAATCACAATGCATGCATTGTTATGTGAATTATGAGTTATAGTACACGTTGGTTTTAAAGGCCGTATCTAATTCAGGGTTGAAGTACGATCTGCTTATTTTCACATTTTAGAAAGTGAAGGCTCATATTTACATGACTAAAGCGTACAGTGAAAATGATGTACCTATGTTGACGTTTGTAAAATGACAAAGTTTTTGTGACGAATTCTATTGTTAGAAAACGTGCGGTATTATTATGACTTCTTGTGGTACATTTTGCGGTATCGATTATGTAATTTAGACATGAATATTAGTATATTTAAAGAAATGTTATATAATTTTTTTATTTATCTCTTCTAGTTTTTTGAGATTAATTTCATATTTATATTTAAATAAATGTAAACGTATGTAAAAAAGGAAGCTTATTGCATATACACCATGTATATAAAATTCACTGACACCATTTTAACAATTATGTAAGTATCAAATTATATATATCACCAAATATATTTCAAAATATTTGAAATTCATTTGAATTTATCATCCACTAGCCCCTGCCCACGACTTCGCGTAGTAAAGTAATAGTTACTTTGGACTAACCCTAACACGCAGCGGAAACACTCAAGAGGAAAAACATCCCGATTGTGAAACATTTTTTATCGATGCTAAACTTCTGTTGGTCTTAGCGTGATGATATATAGCCTATAATCTTTCTCGATAAATGAGCTATATAACACTGATTTTTCAAATCGGACCAGTTGTCCCTGAAATTATCCCCTACAACGTCACAAACTACCTCTTTATAATAGGGGTGTGCGAATAATTCGAACTTACGAATTATTCGTTCCAAATCGAATGTTAATATTCGATTCTAAACTAAGTTCTGGAAATTTTTGATAAATTTTTTTTAATAATTAGGTGTTTCTTTAGTGTATATTTAAATTGTAATATTGTTTTACACAATAATTGTCAAGACTTATCTTTTGAGAATACTACGTCTTTTGATATTGTTGTCACGAGTTTCGCGAAATACGTGCGCTACTAGATTTGTGCATTTTTTTTTAAATGTGCTCGAGTATTAAATACTTAAGGTACGTAAATATTATATAAAAATGAAAATATTCATCACTGCCGTTACTGAAAGTAAAAGTAGTTTGCTAAATTTATGTTAAATGTAAAAAATATACCATGTTAGGAGATAAAAAGTATAAACAATATCTCATAGCCTTAAAAAAACTTTAAAGGTAGTCCGGTGAAACTGTTAAGAGCTTGCTAGGTGAATAACGTAGTCAGTTCGAAAAAAAAAAACACTTAAAATCTGTTAGAAATTTTCTAAACTATTTACAGAGAAAACAGACTTAAAAATCAGTGATTGTGTATTTTTTAATAGTAATGAAAATACTTGTAAAATTTAAAACAAAAACTTAAGACTGTGTCGTAGGAGCATTCAAATTCGTTCGATTTCATTTGATCGATTTATATTTTTGCGGTACATTGGTATTCTGGTATTATTACATTACTGCAATAAAAAATCTAGAAATATAGAGAATAACGTACTAAATAATATTTATTCAATTTTGCAACAATTTTAAATGAATATAAAACGATTAAGTTTATGCCATCATCCAGCAAAAACGATTACATGTTAATATTGCAAGATATGTATAAAATATCTTCACTCTTCTATATTCAGATCAACGTGAAGTTTTTACGATAATTGTAGGGAAACTAATAATGTTAATATTGATGTTGATATATCTTGACAACATGGCTTAATAACTTTGTTTTCGATCTGGCTACGCTATTGGTCTGACGGGCCTTCATAGCTTCACCGGACTAATGGCTCAATTGCCAGATATCTCTGATGAATGACTAATTCTCTCATTGCAAGTCAAAAGAAATAATATTTTGCAATATTGCTTCCGCCACTACTACTGCGACCGGCTACTGCTACTGATCTTAGAAGAATATTGACTGTCTGTTGCTTTCTTTTGGGCTTGAGAATCTATAATAGGCCATAAATTATAATATTCTATCAACGAAATTGCAGAGTAGAAACAAATATAGAAGTTCCTAATGGCAGTCATAGAAAAAGAAATCACATTAATTAAACTAAATCTTTTTTATATCTCATTGAAAAAAAACCTTTGATTTATTACGAAGTTTGTCGATAGCACTTAATTGAATTTTTGGTTCAAAGCTTCACAAGATCTGGTGATATCCACAGGCAACTATTGGAGGACGAGTTTGAGGGTTTAAATTTTAGATTATATAATAATTTTGTGTAGTAATAATAATTTAATTTGTGTAGTAGTAATAATTTAGTGGAAAAGGATTACAAAAATAGAATTCGTTATTTATACATGTAAAAAGGCCTTAACTTCTTTTTACTAAGAATTGTAACCTTTTTGACGATTGTTTTACAAGCGAGTCAAAAGTGAAATGAATATTCGTGAAAATTATTGTGCGAAATACTACAGAGACGAATCTGATTAGTGCGTTGCCCTAAACTTGGGTCGTGTTTTATTTATTTTAATTTTCTTATATTTGTATTTTAATTTTCAATATTTATTTTCTTTACTCAGTCAGTACTCATAACTTTGATATATACGTATAATTTAATTTGTAACAGTGAAATAATTACAGTAGTTCTAACAATGCATTAAAAACACCTTTTATTTTAAACTATCAAAGAATGAATGATGAACCGTTATATGTTATTTTATACTCTTCTTCGTTATCTACCAATTCTACAGTTTGATCTACTCTAGGCTATAATCCAGAAATAAATAAAATCCGTAGTTTATGAAAATGTAGTCATGAACATTGTGTCAATTTAACGTAAATTTAAAAAGAAATCGCTTATTAAGCCACTTTACATGTCAGTCAAAAAACATTTAAAATTTAAAAACCTGTAAAATTTAATAAATATATTTTCTACATTGATAATTTAACCAATCGGCAAAAGTTTTCAATCAAATAACGATTGTTTAATTTTAATAAATGCAATTAAATATTGGTTCTTCTTGTAATCTTTCAAGTGCATAAATAATTGTAACGATGAATTATAATATATTGAATATCTCTTCTTTAAATATATACAAATTTAAACTTAATCGATACATATGATAATCCCATTTCTACTATTATCACCGTAATATCACTTAAGAAACACGTTAGCATTATAAGTCGTAACAGACAGCGTCCATTTCTTAAACTTTCACATTTTCTTCTGCTGCTCGACGCGACGCACGGGCACACTAATTATCTCCACTGTTGAAAGGGTGATCATCTTACCTTTATCTCGTACCGGAACTGATATCACTGAAACACTGAACACTGCTTTCCACGAGGTAGCCTGTTTCTTCACCGGTGAAAGTGCGTGTTGCTTGAACGAGGGTTTGACTTACAATGAGCGTTGCGCCTTGAACTTCACCATATATATATAATGACCCAGTTATGGTGGAAACGGCTAACTGTGCTAGTCGGAACATTTGTCCATGGATCCGACCTGTTTGTTCCCTATCGCGTTGCTTGGATCATTCCCGAAGCGGACCTTGTCAAGGACACGTTAAACGGGTTTGAAGTGCGATTAATTTGAATCGATAGTAAAGAGGTAGAACGCTATGAAGCTGCGCAATTGATCCGGGTTCGGTTTTCTACAATTAACTTAAGGAGAATATAACGCGACATTCAGTCAAAAAAAAAAACATTCAGGCATTTTTAGTACGTACCTGGTTGAGCACCACGATGTAATTGAAAATATATTTATGAAGTTCGCTTTCAGTTTTATCTGGTTGCAATTTTCAACAGTTTCATTATGTATGTGACTCTGTAGTTATACGCCAGAATAAAATTTTTCCATTTTATGGTATATTATTTTACATAAAACAATATTTATTGCCGTATTTTATTGACTTTTACTTCATAAAATAAATTTTCGTTTGCAGCCGAATATATTACCAAAAGGTTATTTTAGTTCCAAAACTCAATAAATGACTATTGTTTATTCTCACAAAGATAACAATGAATATAATAATTCAGTGTTCACACAAGTCACATAATATATCAATCTCATATACTTAACTAATTCTGTACTTATGAATTTATATATAAAATCTCTATGATAATAACAACGTACATATTAGCTAAGATAATAATGAACTAACTATAAATGTTTGGTATATTATTCTTACATACGTCGTGTTTATCCTATTCATGGAATAGCGATGAAATTTTCAGAGATACATATGGTTTAATTTCTCATTGCTACATTTTTTTAAGTTGGTTTTATTTAATTTCTTATTTTATATAAGTTATTTACAAAAACTTAATTACGTTGCGTCAATAAACAAAGATGCTGATGGCCTGAGACCACAAAAATGACATAGATTCTATATTGTGACTTAAGTTTTATAGAAATTAATATGATATTGAGTATTTGGCTAGTTTATATTTTTCACCATTGGCTATGTATTACATACAGAAATTAGTTAGTACTAAGAAGTTATATGTTATTTACGAACATAACTTCTACTCAAAGAATAATTAATATTCAAGTTTAGATATAAATTAGAAAAAGTGTTTCAAGAATTATCTCATTGTTTCAGGTTATGAACGAATGGACATTTGGTAAGAAATATGGCCGTACGTACGTAAGTAATCCACTATTCCATTTTAGGTTATATCTATTCTTGTTTTGAAAGCTTTCCCGATCGATATTATCTTATCTTTAATGAAATTGCCTTGTTAATTAAAGATTTATAACGGTTAAATCCAATAATATTACAACTATAGTTATAATATCATTGGTTAAATCATCTACAGTCATTGTCAATCTACTTATATTTCTAAACCAAAAGAACAAGGGAACATTTACTATCGATTGCGTTAAAAGATATAGGAAGCATGGAATCCCATATACGAGCAACTCTGAAAACCGCGAAAAGAAAATTGATCTATATAACGTTTAAATTTTAATATTACAGAAATGGAAAGACGAGGAACGAGAATATTAAAAAATATTCAAAAATAAGATCTGACATATCATGTGAGATCAGAGAGATCTGTGACTATCGGTTTGTATACTTTACAGCTAAGGTAAGAAATAATATTCTGTCGTACCAGTGTAAATTACAGTTTAACTAAACATGCAAACAAGTAAATAGAAATCTGACCCATTAAAGTTGTAAGTAAATACTTCTATAAACAAATAAGTTTGAATTCTTTTCAGAAAAGAAGATCTTTTTTACCGTTTTTGCTTTCACTTTTTTGTAGTTGACAGAATGGAATGAATTGAAACAATATAAATCCTCACTTCTTCGTATACTTTACTTTTAATCCAAGTTGATGTAAATGTAAACAAATATAATTAATTGGCACACTGTAACTGCTATCAACGAAATTTTGAATTCGTAAAAAAATAATCAAATTATTGCAACTGTAAAAAATATTTGCATATCTTTTTTATATCATAAGATGCAAACTTGGTTCACCTGTTGTTAAGTGATCACCACCGGACATCAACACCAAGGGAGTCGCAAGTGCGTTGCCAGCCTGTGTATGGGGGGCGGGATGTGGTCTTCCGACGCTCTCACTGCTCCGAGCCGACCCATTCATGTCGAAACCAGTAATAACTTTGACGTGGCTCTATCACATTCTGGAGAGGGGGAGGGAAGCCTCGTGAACTTCCGTCGCTCTCACTCTTATTTTTTTTTAAATTAATGTGGAGAAATCCCTTGTGGTTACGCCACCCTCTCGGGGGAGAGAGTAGTTTATGTCCGGACTAAAAGCCCACGGTGTACTGTCCGCCGCATGGTAGGGGCGGTCAGGAATCGAACCTGCTACCTTGCTGAGAACCGTCCATGAGGCAACCTGGCGACAGAACGTCAGGCTTCGTCCTACTTTAGAGATACCACTGGGTACACTACCATCCGCCTCCTCTCGTCAGCCTCACCTGTGCAATGAGGAGATGGGCCCCCTGCTCAGCTATTTTTGTTAGTTTAGAAATAGTTGTTATGAAATTTTTGTTTTTATAATTGATATTTTCATAATTAATCCTTTTCAGTTGTTTTCTTTATATTTTTGTCTGGTAGTTTTGTCTATTACTATCATATACGTTTTATTTATTTTAATGTGATTCTTTTTAGTTGCCTAATCACGATATGTGCTTCCAAATTAAAAAGTTTCGTGACTGAATCGTCTATATTGCATTCGCGTTTTCTTTAAATTTCCAATAAATATTTTTATTTCAACTTGTGTTTTATTTATCTACTATTTTCATCATATGGATTCCTCTAATTGAAACACAATGGCCTCTTACTCTTGTCATCTTAAATATGTGTTTAGATATTTTTAATAAGCTAAAAAGGAGCTAAATAAAATAAAGTTTTAAATGATGCTCGGTGGTAATGCTGTACAAGAAATACTATGCATCTAGAACGATGTGTGTTCTAATCCTATATTAAGCTTAGCTTTTTAGTGGGTCAAATCAAATCAAAAATACTTTATTCAGTTTAGGCCCTAATAAGGCACTTATGAACGACAAAACTACCACCGGTTTGGAAAACAACCCAGTCATTGAGAAGAACCAGCTATAAACTCGATCGGATACATCTTTGTAACATATAAGTAAGTATATTTCCAATACATCATACAATCGTTTTTAGTGGATGCACAGAAAGGAGTCAATTGAAGACATCACCATTGTTCACATATTGATCCACTCTATATCAATGGCCTTTTCATACCAAAACCTGCTTGGCATGGCGCCTAAACTTGCAGTCCCGGCAAATCGATAACATGATTTGGAAGTTTGTTGTAAAACCTAACACAATTACCTAAAAAATATTACTAGTTTTGGCTAAGTCTGAAACATGGGGCGACAAGTTTGTTACAGTTAAAGTGTGTGGACATTTTTAAAGCTCGTGTCAGCAGTCATCTTGAACAATAAGCAGCTGTCGATGATTTTCGATATCTCTGATTGAGATCTGGCCACACAAGCATGTAGAGTGTTAACAATGAATTAGCTTTAAAAGACATAAAGGGTTACAAAATTTTATTATTAAGTGTACTTTTACTTTTATAATTTGCGAGTATAAAACGCAAAAAAAAACATTCATTTTCTGTTGGTATTTCCAAAACGTGTAAACGAAAGTTGAGCTATAAGGAAAGAAAAAAATACTTTCGCTGGTTTTCTTGAACAGTTATTCGTTGAATGAGGTCGCAAAGCTCCGTAATGAGCGAGGATTCTTTCGTCAGATCGATGACCCTACCAGACAGTGATTCATTTTAAAATTTTCACTTTCATATTTAGGATTGTCCTTCGTATTTGTTTTTTTTTTCGAACTGACTACGCTATTGACCTAGCAAGTTTGTAACATCTTCATCGCACTAGGTATTGCTTGATCTATAATATCTTTAATGTAACGAGGAGATTTGAAATTCTAAAGTATAAATACAGAATATGGTTCAGAATATGTTGTCTAAGTATAGATAACATTCTTAGATTAGTAGAAATAAAACACTATAAACTATGCATCATATAGAGACTTTGTTTTTAGTACCGACACTAAACCTAAAACCCGCTTTGTACTGTCTAGATTATTGATCATCAAATTTTGGTCACGGACCAATACTATTGTCAACTGACACCAAGAACCACATCTTTTATACAAGTCTAGCTCGCAAGGATGGTAAGATTTTTAAGGAATATTAAATTAGACATTTAAAAACACTAGGCTATACTTTGTATATTAAATCGATGTATGAAAAGTGTTAAAAAGTAGACCTGTGAATACGGTTTTCGAAATGCAAACGCTGTTGACCTGGAAAGATCTTTACAGCTTCACCAAACTACTGAGACGAGCGCTGAAGGCACTCAGCCGATTTGGGATGTTTGCACGTCATAACTCAAGGGTGCACGGCACACCTCGGCTTGGGCTGTCGCCTGATTTGTGCAAAAATCGCGACCTATCTGAGCTAAGCTAAGCTACGTATTCATAATTATATGAGTTATTGAAACAAGCATGCGTGCCTCAACAACTTCTATATGTATTTTGTGTCGGAAAAAATCCTCTAAAGTATATAGGATAGGAGCCTGTGAATACGGTTCTTTAACTAAAGCCCACAGGTAGCACTACACTTGTATTAAGTCCGCCGTTTCTTGTAAACTGGTCTACACAGGAGGTGTTCATTCATTACTAGGATTTTTTTTTTTTAATTCGAATTCTCCCCATTTTAAATGCAATTTGGTGAGATTTATCATATAAGGTAATACTGGGTCTTGACCCCATATTTTTGTATCAAAACAAACCTTCCATAAAGGTATCTGCGGTTACAACGGAAACCACTATGAGGTTAAAAGCATAACTCGTAATTTCCTCGAGTTCCGTTTATACTGAATTCCTATTGAACTAGTATTTACACATATACGTTTTCTAAGATTATCCTATCAACTTGAATAAGATTTGAAAAATATATTTTGAACACGTAATTACTATCAAATTAAATTGGATTCTAAGTTAAATTTTGTTAAATAAGTGTCTGGTTGTCTCTTAGTAATTTTGTTCGTTTTTTTTTTATTACTTACGTAGATATCTAAATTAGATTGATTATATTTATATTTGAGCTAAATTACTAAGAACTACGCTTTAAGGTTTAAAGTCACCACATAGATCAAGATACTAATACTGGAACTAAAATTTAGAACAGTAGCTTAGATCGAAGGTGTAATTTATTGTGAACCCTATTTAAAACTTCATAAGTATTATGAACTTGTTTTAGAATATGCGATAAATTAACCTGTTCATCACTTGAAAGTAGGCAGTATTCTCAGACATATAAACCAGTTCTTTCTATGACTAAAGATTTGTTTTCTAAATACATAAGGAAAATGTAGTTTTCATATAAGATTCTAAACGGAAGTGTTTTAAAAGCTTATTTATTTAATTTTTCTGTTATTATTCTTTATTGATATACACCTCAAAACTAAGGACATTCTTCAGCGGGAAACGAAACAACACTGAAACTTTAAATAGGTGTAGCCACCGTGCTTCAACAATTTCATTTCCGATACACGTGTAAGCGTTTTTGAATCAACCAATTTCAGTTGTATGATTCACAAACGAATATATGTATGAATAACTTAGAATAGTTTTGCCAGGTTACACCCGGGATTTCGGTAACAGACCAAGCCGAGGCGCTTGTGCTAGTTACCTAAACAAAACCGGCTGAAGGAAGCGCTCCTCTTAGTAGTCCTGTGAAGCTGTCAAGGCCTTGCATGGCCAATAGCGTAGAAACCTTTAAATTTGGTTTAAATAATTACCTCCCCTTAAATATTTTTAAAGTTCTATAATTCGGCAATTAGAATAAGTGCTTATTTAATGTTCAAAAATGCTATTTTCTTGCAATCAATCACAATGAATCTTCAAAATTTCATATGATGAAGGTGAAAATATAGCAAATCAAATTAAAAAATACGTTCTAAGTTATAGAAATTAATATGTTTTGTAAACACGCTTGACGGCAGTGGGCTAGTAGGCCACCGGCGAAATGTTAGCTTTCGTTACCACCAATGACAGGCTATATTATCAGGTTGGTTGACCCAGAAGGACGCACCATGCGCCGCATTCCATAAACCTTAGCGGGTGTTTGCGCGTGATTATGCCTTTCAAGCATAGCATGCGATGTTTGTATTAGATTTAAATAGAATCGTTTTTTTTTCGCTATCATGTAATGTTAAGTATACATTTACAACACACATATATATATATGTATACATATTGTATTATTTGTTTCGTTCTATCTTTTACAGTAAGATTTATATACTAATTATTAATTAAAACTAAAACAAAGCTGTTGATTAAATCAGTATGAAATTTTAGCAAAATAGATTACAACTTTCATGTATGAAAATTTAAGAGTATACAATTAAACATATATTATATTCCGTGAACGAGTGTTTATAAAACTGTGTTAGAAATTAATAAATCAAGAAAATCTATATTTTTGGACAATTTCACCGGTGCCTGTTCAAAGAGGTCAGGATCTTGAATACATTTGTGGGAGGAAATCTCTGGAACTACTGACTCCATTATAATAAATATTTTTCTTATAGAAAACTACATTCGGGCTGATGTATGTGTATGTTATTGTGTATAATTTTTATATTGTACCCAATTAACACGTCCAAAATCACGGGCTGTTGCAAGTATTTATTAAACGTAATCTGTGCTCTGTACAGCAGATGTGGAATCAAACAATTTCATACCGTTGGTGTATTTAATTTTATTTTTCAATGAGTGAAAGTTTATACGATGGATGAAAGAAATCTTTGGCTTCAGCCAAATTAAGTATAGAGTCGTTATTTCTAGAAAACATTTCGTTTACATGTCATTATCGTTTGGCTCGTTTCTCAATACCTTGTGACACTCGGACAAATTTCAACGAACAAGAAAGCCTATAAATGTAGACTTTGATGTACTGGCCTGCAGACTGTTGTTGGTAAAGTTACAAAAAATACTGTATTTGTTATATATCTGTTATAAATTATGTTATTTAATTTTTTTTTATTGCCAAGATATTTAAAAACAAGATTCACCAGTTTGATATCTTCGTCTTAAGAAATCTCATGAGGTGTTCAGAACAGTGGCAAACCTAGGTACTATCTAATTATCTGTTTGTAGTATTTCCTATAAACAACTACCAAACGAAGTAAAATGAATTGAAAAGAAAAATAAGCGAATTATGTCTCGACAGTTTGCACAGAACAACGAACGAAACAGCGCTGTTGGCTGCAAAGGTCTCTAGTTGTTGAACTTTGAAATCAATAGCAAACATAAAATCCAAACATACTAAACCTCGAAAAGATATGTTTCTTGTAGGTTATGAAACTATATGGTAAGAAAAACTGTCTATGCATATATACATACCAGTTTCTATGTCGACATTGTTATTAAATAAGCGACTATTTTCCCTTCAATCGGCAATTTTCGAACAATAGACTTAGTTATGAATAAAAAGTCGTAGCAATGTCACAGTCATAGAAAGTGAATACTGTACCCAATGGGAAGCAGAACAGATCATTTCGCATAAACAACAATGGGCCACGATTACAACCGTACGCCACCAGTGCGTAATTATAGTTAATCTAATACAGAGGACGTAGCTAGAAATTAATCTACCAAATCGCTTATTTTACTACTTTTCCTGGTGAAACGATTGTAAAAAAAAACAATTTCACGTCTAATTTTAATACTTGAAAAAATACGAGATTCTTTATCTATAACTCCAGAGCGTATTATAACCTTTTCTATTATGTATTTCAATGGAAAGTTTATAGCCTACTTCGGAGCACCTAAGTCATCTATCTAATACCTTTAAACGAGCAATTCTTGTATATTCAGGATCTCGTAGTTCGGTGAAGCTGTTAAGACTTTTCCAGGTCAACAGTGTTTTCATTTCGAAAAAAAGCTATTTCCGTGAAACTTAGTAAGTAAGGAGTTTCGTGGACGAAAAATAGATCTAGCTAGATTTCATTCATAGAAAACTTTTTTTAACGGAGTTTTCAGGCAATGAAAAAATATAGCTAGAATTTAAAGGTAAATTTCGCCGGCGCTGTCAAAACAAAAATAGCTCAGATAGAAATCGGCTGCTTCGAAAATCCGCCAACCCCAGTTCAAATACGAGTGACAGCAAAAGAGCTACTTTTTAATTATTTTTTTTTGTTAAGATATGCTGACTTTGTGAAGCAACGTAAAAGTCTATTTTAATAAAAAAAAAATATTTTATTGTTATTATTATAACAGAGATATTTTTTTAATATTTGTTTTTGATAAAAAATGCTAATTTTGTGAGGCAAACCTAACAGTTTATTTTAATTTAAAAATGTTTTTTAAAGAACCGAGTAGGCTTGGTCGTCCAGGTTCTTCTTTTTAACGTATAATTGTTAAGATATTTATCCATTTAGCCTAGCTAATATAGTATTATATTATGAGGAACACCATCAATATTATAGTCACCCTGTGTATACGTGTCCCCCTGTACAACGATTTTTATTATTATTTCTTATAGTTAGAAGTACTTATTATAAAAGTAACAAAAAATATAATGAATTATTTTTCACACGAGAGTAACAAATTATAACACACATTATTTAACTTTTCACCATCTCTAATCAGTTATTACTATTGTAATGCTCCAAGTGCGAAGTGATAAGTATTATGTAACAATCAACAGGTGTGACAAGGACATTTCACTCAAAGTCACGGTAGAAAAAACGAATATTCACTTCATTCATTTACGGATTTACAAATTATAATACGTTAAATTACTAGCAGCAAGTAAACAAATAAATATAATACTGCAAAATAATTAACTGCAATATTCTTAAAAAACATAACAGCGTAATTCATTATTCATAAATAGCAATTATTTCCGGATATAACTTCATTATAATATTTTATGTTTTTTTATGTCATATAGGAGGCAAACGAACATGCGGGTCGCCTGTTGTTAAGCGATCACCGCCGTCCATAGACACTAGCAACCCCATAGGAGTGACAAGTGCGTTGCCAGCCTGTGTTTGGGGGAATGGAGAGGAGAGGGGAGGGGTGGGGAGATGGGTCTCCGGCACTCTCACTGACCAAACGAAACGCAACAATACAAGCACTGTTACTTCACGTCGGTTTTCTGTGAGAGGGTGGTGCTACCCCGGACGAGCCGACCCATTCAGGCTGAAACCAATAATAGCTTCAGCGTGGCTCTACCACTACATATTATCGTTAAATCAAACCATAGATTACTACAAATACTTCATGATTATACATTGAGAACTAATTGTAAAATGTAAGTGAATGTAAATGATGATTTAGGTGAATTTCTTTAAAAAAAAGAACTCCCTCCACAGACGCGTCCGGTCACCCCACCGCGCTCACTTTCTCTGACAATGCGAGTTGACAAACTATAAAAATATCTAAATATGAGAAGTCAGCGTTTCTTAGTAGATGAAATGTTTACTAATAGCTTCACACATTATATAATCAATGGCAAAGTCATTATCAGTTTCGTATTGGAATCTATTTCAATATTAAGGACCAAAAATTGACTGATTCTAATTTCCGTATTAATAACACTAAAGCTTGTCAATAGCTATTAAAGTATCAGCACACTATAATGGCTGTGCTGACGATTGTCCGTTCATCAAGTTTCGTATAAACTAATAAACTTGTGTGTAGGAGCCAAATGTTTTTATTTATCATTAATAGTGTCGTGCAGTGAGCCCCAAAGTTTGCTGAATGTATAATTTAAGGACACAATTAATTAAGTACACCGATTTTAAAATTATACGTATAACTATATACTATAGACCTAACTGTATATTATAGATCTGTGAACAAATTTTTTGTATGCGGGTTCCTTTTATAATGTATGTAAGTACTAAGGATTTTGAAAATTCAGCCCCCTATGGTAATAAAAAGGATGAAAATTGATATGAAAATCCGTAATTTTTAATCTTGACCTAAGAAAATTGGTAATTAACAAGAGTTAGGAGTTAAAAAAGGCATTGCATAATTTTCTGAAATGAAATTGATATCTTATATATAATCCTTTATAGAGATATAGAAGCAGGCGAAGTCACGGGCGGCTGCTAATATTATATATACGTAATTATATTTTATAAAATAATTTTGTATCTTAATGTTCATACGTATATTTAAGTATATAGTTACTTGATATGCGTCCGTGGAGATAAATACATGACTCAGTTAAGCATAGGTGCTCTGAGCTCTGTGTTTTCCTTATCGCTTTCACCGCAACTGCACAGAAGGAAAAGCGAGTAGATATTCCTATCAATTGCATTGGTGACCTATTTGGCACGGCAATACTTGAGACCTAACAAATATTCTGGACAAATTGATATATATATATGAATAATATATACTAATGGGTGAGCTGTTTCATATCATGAGTTTTAATCTATATATATTATAGGTAAGGTCACCAAAATTTCCACTTATAACACAAGAATAACTAATCTTTTATAAAGCCTGCTTCATATCAAAAAATATGAAATTCGTAACACAAAAGCATAAACATAAACATATGTCTTTAAGAGCATAAAAGTTTAAATAATAAAAAGAGTTGTTATATCTTGTTGAGTATGAGTTACTAATATTAGATTTATCAAATCTAAAAAATGATAAGAAATCCTAATAGTAACATTTTATGTCAATGAACAACGCCGTATTGCATTCAAGTTTATAGTTGTACTAAATAAAATTACCTTGGAAAAGCTAGCGAATCAATTACTTCGCAGATTCGAACTGCCATGAGTGTAAGAAATATTTGTGTTTTTGTTAAAATTTTTGTCGAGATTTTGATATTATTTGGCCAAAATGACAATTTTGTCTGCCTTACGTATATAGGCGAGGATAAAATGTTCTTTATCTATACATATAAATAATAATAAAGTAAATTTAAGGTGTCTATACTTTGACGATTTTTGTTAAAAAATACAACATTGTATGTGTCTAGAAATAGGTAATAAAATACATGTCAATCATTTTTAGAAATATCTGTCTGTTTGTATGAACACACGTCGGTGCTAAAGTATTGGGTTGACACTAAAAGCAAGAAAATCATAAAAACTTCATTAGTCGCTGTTTTTTACAAATGGTTCCACGCAGACGAAGTGGTGGGGCACAGCTAGTTTTAAATAACTGGGAACCCTCGTGTTGAGGTAGTGAAATCCGCTACAATGTTACTGAGCCTCGATGACGTGGCTCAGTTCTCAACTTGGTTTTCATTAAAGTAACTTTCTTCATGTAAGTAGGTGCCTAAACTGTAATTACGTAACAACCGCTCACTGCTAAGTTCATCGATCTCCTGCATATTATCTAATTGTTATGCAATCCATTATTATCAAACGTTAAAATTTAAATATTGACATAAGTTAATTTAACGTACATAGTACGTCGCGTCGGTAGCGTAATTTCATTTGTTTTGCGTGGTGCATGTGAATTTTTAATGTTTTATTATTGTTCCTGTATACCTGATGTATTATTCATATTTAGTGATTTTTTAATATAACATGGAAATTACGTTTTCTGAATGCCAACAAAATGTATGAAGTTTTCGAATAGATGTTTATTTTATTTTTTCAAGATTATCCTGTTATAAAGTCTATATAATTTACTGCATTTTTATATAATATTCTGAGCACTTAACTCACGTATTTCGTAAACGCTTTTGTTTGTTAAATTATCCTTGGTTGGCTTCACTTCACCCGACGGTCATTGACACTATGCTTTAACATGGACGCTTAGAGAATCGAGTATAACTTTTGTATGTTTCTAGATAGTTAATTCGAATATTAAGCACCGATTTTTTAAATTAATATAGAACGAAAATCGAGTGTTTCTCCATGAATATTGCTACTGTCTAAACATTCACCTGGTATAAAATGAATGCGTTGAAGCCTTTTCTAGAATACTCATTGGACTACGGCATTCTTTTTAAACATTTATTAACGACTAATATTATTTGAAGATATGCTTTATGATTTTCTTTGTAAGGTTTTATCATGACCGCTGTACTTTAGCAATGACGCGTGTTCAAACAGTCAGATATACATTTCTAAAAATGATAGAAATGTATTGTATTACTTATTCATATACATCTGCAACGTTTTTTTTATAAAAATCTAAAACTACAGACAAGTTGGATTTACATTTTTATTATATGTATATAAGATACTTTTTGGTTTAAAAGTATTTAATTGTTTATTATAAATAATAAATACGTAAATTATTTTTGGAATGCAAGTCGACATTCCTAAAAGCAAAGTATGAATTACATGACCAGTGTGTTAGAATTGGGCGGAGTCAACGACCCGCGTTCACTTTCTCCCCGTGGCCGTCTTGTCATGAGTCAATTTATTTTCGAGATGGGACTATGTTGGACCTCAATTCATAATATAAAATATTCTATAAAGAATGTAAAAAACTACATTCATATAATAATGTAAATTGCGATTCTTCTTCGTCTTCTGTCTTATAATGTTTGGTAGGTATTTTCATACATACGGGCTGCTTCAACACAAATATTATTATTACACTTGTTAAGTACATGGACTGCCTCTAAGAGTTCAATTTTTCTGTGAAAACTTTCTTATTCAGACACCTGTGTGTAGTTTTATAAGAAAATAATCAAAACTCAAAAGAACACATATTTGTTTGTCTGTCGTTTCTAAAGGATTAATGTAAAAAGTAGTGGATGGATTTTGACGAAATTTGGTATGGTAAAAATAGGACATGTTTTAACTATATAACACATTCGTATATATGCATATCTTATCATAAAACAAAAAAGTAAGCTTTTATTATAGGGTGGTTCAATATGTGAATAATTGTGATATCTGGAACTAACTAACACCTCTCACTGTGCATCCTTTTTTTTTTTTTTTTCGAAGTGACTACGCTATTGACCCAGCAAGGTCTTAACAGCTTCACCGGACTACTAAGGCGAGCGCTTAAGGCACTCAGCCGATTTTATTTTGGCAACAAACTCAAGGGTGCACGGCACACCTCGGCTTGGCTGTTGCCTGTTGCATGCAAAATCGCGACCTATCTTAGCTAACCTAGCTAACTATTCATATATGTATGAGTTGTTGAAGCGTATATGTGTACCAAGCATACACGCCTCAACAACTCCTCCATATATTTATTATCGGAAAATTGAGAGTTTTTCAGTTCGATAAGGGAAAAAAGTAAACCCTTCCACTTTCATGTGTAAGCGTGTGGGCGTGCACGTGTGTGGGGGTGATCGTGTAGTGTTGTAGCGGTGATGTATATTTGTGTGTCACCGTATCGCGCAAGCAACGTACTCAAGGGCTCCCTACCGAGGGATCGAACCTAGGCTTGAGCCGCTGCCGTGGGAGGCCTAATCGGGTGTGCGGGAGCGAAATTAACCCCCAGACCACGGCGGCGTGATCTGTGGTTCCGCGGGCGTGGGCGTGAACACGCTCTGTTTCGAGGGACAGGCTGGTACTGATCGTTCGCTGACGTGATTGAATCAGGAGGGTCGATAAAAATATGTCGCGGACGTCTTTTATAACGCGCAGCGTTCGGTACGGATTCGTATTGTGCGGCGGATACCACTAACGGACTGGGATGATTCGCGGCTTTTTCAAAATAGCTAGTCGTGAGTGATTTTACGTACGCCCAGATAGAAGGGATCTCTAGGTCTCTGTGGAGATCGACTCTCCGGATGTACCACGGGGCACCGGTCACTTTACGTAAAACACGATTTTGGAGAACCTGCAGCTTATGAAAGTTATCTTTGGACATATGCGCAAAAACGGGGCAGCTATATGTCATCACGGGACGGATACACGTCTTATACAAAGTGAGCTTGTGTCTGAGAGACATCTTACTCTTATGACAAAGCAACGGATGGAGGCGACCCCAGACCATAGCGGCTTTGTTTCGCACTCTGTCTATATGTGAATTGAACTTTAAATGTCTGTCTAATGTAACACCTAGATATTTGACCTCTTCGACCCAAGGGATATCGATTCCGTATAGCCTGATGGGCTCAAAGTTATTTGCGCGTTTAGTGGGATCGAAGAGTATTGCGGCACTCTTATCGGGATTAACTTCTATGCGCCATCGACGAAACCATTCACCGAGAGTACGAACGGCTTTTTCGATGCGCTTCCTAAGAAAGTCCGACCGCCAGCTGGAAGTGTAAATAACAGTATCGTCAGCGTAACAACCTACCTCGACCCCCCGAGACCGAGGTAGGTCACTGATGAACAGATTAAAGAGCGTGGGCGCGAGTATGGAGCCCTGTGGCACACCTGAGCGTATCGGATGGTGCGATGACAGTTCACCGTCCACTCTAAAACGGAAGGTTCTATCGGTAAGGTAATCGCGAATGATGTGAATTAACCTATCGGGTGCACAAGGTAGACGTAACTTGTATACGAGCCCTTCATGCCAGACCTTATCGAAGGCCTTGGCAATATCGAAAAAGACAGCTATTGTACGTTTCGGTTTAGTCTTTATCGTGTCCGGGTTTGAGTCCGGATTCCGAACAGCGTTAAAATTTGAAAAAATGTACTCCGTGAGGCGGAGTACTTGATCTGTACAAGAATGTTTGGCGCGAAATCCAAACTGCTCAGGCGGTATTAAATTAAGATCTGTTATCATGACCTGGAGACGGTTCAGAAGGAGCCGCTCGTAAAGTTTACCTAAAGTATCTAGTAAACTAATGGGGCGATAGCTAGCGGGAAGCGTAGCTTTCTTGCCAGGCTTGTGAATACCTATCACTACGGCCTTTTTCCAGACGGCTGGAAAGTGACCCTGGGACATGGCCGCATTGAAGATGCAGACCAATAGAGCTATGATGCGATCAGGAAGGAGTTTCAGAACCTCGTTCCTGATCCCATCGGGACCTGGGGACTTCCTAGGCTTGAAAAGCTTGATAGCGGCTAAGACTTCATCGAAAGTGATCGAGGTTAGAGTATCCGCCGGAGGAGACGCGAGTGCATGCTCCGCAGCTGATTCGATTAAGCCGATATGGGAAGGGTCAGTGTTATCAGTGTTAGGCGAACACTGTTTCTCTAGGCTTGCGGCAAGACATTCCGCTTTATCTCTGCTGTCAAACGCGGGAGGCAACCCGGGGCCTCTGTCGAGAGGAGGCATTGGAGTGACCAAATTTGATTTTATGGTTCGTGCGAGAGTCCAGTACGACAGGTGAGATGGCTGGAGGCCCTCCAGGAGTCTATCCCACCTGTCGCCTCGAATCTCAGAGATACGAGACTTAACTGTTTTACGTAACGAACGTAACCGATCACGATTCTGTACAGACGGGTAAGCATCGTAAGCTCGAGTCGCGGCGTTCTTTTCCGTGATCAATGCTCTCACGTCGTTAGGGAGTATGAAACGGCGATCGTTCGCCGCTTGTACCTCTTTCGAGGTCTCTCTGACGGCGGTCTGGAGATAATCAACCAGGGAATCGATGGCTGAATCCGCGTCGGCTTTAGACACCAACACGTCCGGAATCCTGTCTAAACTACTAGACGACGGATTTTCTTTAAAATATTTAACGAGTTTCGCGTAATCAGCCACCCTTACCGACGGCGGGGTGAAGTCTGAGTTCTGACCTAACTGTAAAACGACCGGACGATGATCTGAATCAAGTTCGTGTACGACTTGTATGAGTCGTACAGGAAGCGTGACATTTTTTAAAAAAGCTATATCTAAAACTGTCGGTCGGCAATGATCTTGATAGTGCGTGGGTTCCAGAGGGGCTATGACGTCAAACGCGAGAACCCTACCTAGTTCGTCGAGTATTCTCCCGTTACGAGAGGTACACGGACTATTCCAGATAACGTTCCCGCTATTGAGGTCCCCCGCTATAATAACTGAATCTCCTAAGTTAAGTAGCGCCTGCAAATCGGATCTTAGTAATTCTTTGTTCGGTGGCAAATACGCGGAAACTAAAATAATATTCGAGTGACCGGTCATACCTAATTTACACACTGACACTTCCATATTGGTTAGCGCGGGCGGATCTAACGGCATGCAGTATAACGAACGCCTAAAATAGATTAAGGTGCCACCTCCGCGGGTGACACGGTCGTTCCTGACTATACAGTAGTTCGCTATTCTCGGATTACGCATACTCGGTTTTAACATCGTTTCCTGGATGAGGAAAACGTCAATCTGTCTATCGCGCAAAAAGTCAGCTACTAGATCGCGCTGTGTCCGGAGGGATCTCGCGTTGAAAAACGAGAGAGAAAGACCGCGTGGTTTTACTTTATTAAGAGCCGTGAATTTTAAAACTTATTTAAATGTGGATGACCGGGCGAGGCGCTGAATTGTGGCTCCGATAGCCGGAAAGCGCGCTAGTGTGGTGAGGAGACCTAGCTCCTCCTCGACCTCTACAATGGCGTGGAAAGCGAGGACCTCCTGCATGTCGTGCTCGCGGAGTAACTGTTTCAACCAGTTGACCTTACTGGTGAAAGAAGAGGAGGTGTAAGCCGCCTGTGGCGGCGGCCCCTGAGGCTTGGAAGCCTGAGGCTGGGGTCGGGGGGCCCAGGGGGCCATATGGGCCCGCTCGGGTAGGGCCGCGCGCGGTACCGAGGGTGGCGAGCGCGGTGAGGTCGTGAGCGCGGGTGCTACCGGGGCGCGGGAGGCGCCTGGCAGGCCCGGGAAGGCCTCCACGGACATGAGAGGTGGAGGCGGAGGGCGTGCGGCGATCGAAGACGTCCTAGGCGCCTGTTTCGCCTGACGGGGACGTTGCGTGCGAGGCGCGCGAGGGCAGCCGCGATAGTTCGCGGGGTGGCCCGCGTTACCGCACAACACACAACTGGGAGGTTCCTGAGTGCCACGAGTGCGCGCGCACTCCTTCGTGGCGTGGTCTCCCAGGCACTTGACGCACCTGGAGCGGAGGTGACAATTCCTCGCCGAGTGACCATAACACTGACAGTTATGGCACTGCGACGGGGTATGTGTCTTGCGTGGGGGCTCGACGGTGATACCGTTAAGATCACACACAGAAGTGAGGTTAAAAATGGCCTTGCCCTCCTGAGTGCGGTCGAGGAGGACTAAAACCATATTATAAGGGGCACGGGTGCGTGGATGGTACATCCGGTGTACCTCTCGCACTGGAAAATTTTTCTCCTTAAGGGAGACGGTGACGTCTTCAACTGAGATTTCAGCCGGGACGCGACGAAGCACTACACGCAGGAGGCGTTCCTCCTCGAGAGCAAAGGTAAAGTAGGCTAACTTTGCTTCCCGGAGGAATTTGGTCAGGTTGCGAAAGTCTTTGATTGTAGGGACCTTAACTTGAATGCCCGCCGAGGTGTTGAGGGCGGACGTATAGTTAACTTTAAGTATTTTTAACCTATTCGAGATGGACGTCCATTGGGACTTGTCCTGAATAGTAACCGGAGGCGGTGGGCGGGGCTTTTTAGTCGCTACTACGGAGTCCGTAACGTCGACTTGAGAGAGCGAGGCAGAGTTAGCTCTGCTTGAGTGTGGTTTAACGGATACCGGTGTAACCGTGACGGGCGCCCGAGCGCCATCTATGTTACGTACTAATTTCTCGGCTGGGCATCTGGTACCCGAGTCCGAGTCGGACGAGCGTGACGCGGGGCGAGACGGTTGTTTGCGCTTTTGGTGCGAAACAACTTTGAAATTATCGTTATTATTTTCCAGCGCTGAAGACGCGGTATTCGCAGACGTGGACGACGCGGCGGGTACGCCTATATCTAGCTCCATCTCGGAGCCGGCCTCCGAGCTGGAGCCCGGTAACGGAGCTCTGTTCGCCGGGTTCAACGATAACGTCGTTGAATCTAAAAGCGCGAACATATTTGTTGTTGCTACGCGGGGCACATACTGAGCGTCCTCCGAGGACGGGAGACAATGTCGCGCAAGAATGGCGTCGACGACGCTTTCGTCGACTCCTAATAAAAGGCATTATTCTGGGCCATTTTCTGGCTTGAGGAGGACGCGAACCAACCTCCCTGCCTTAAGGAACTAAACGAAAAACTACTGAACTATCCCGAGTATGGATCAAGAGAGCTGTTTAAAACTAAGCAAAATAGGCGAAAAATGCAAATAAATACGTGAGCGAGACAGAGGAAAAATAATATAAGGCTATACAAATAAACAGACAATAAGAAGTAAATAAATGTATAAAGAAATGACTGAAGTGTTAAAGAAATACGTAAACAAATAGATAAATAATTTAGCAAACAATAAATATACCAAGAAATAAATAAAGCAATAAATAAACAGTATGGAAAGGTCTCACTCAGTTCCAGGAAACACAATGCAGGTGTAGCACAGATGTACCGAACGGAACAATGAAAACGAACACTCACAAAGCAATAACTAACGTCACTAACTCGCGAGTATCGAAATCCACTGTGCATCCGTCACAATCGAACGCAACTATAATTTTTTTTTCCTCAATCTGACTACGCCATTGACCTAGCAAGGTCTTAACAGCTTCACCGGACTACAACGTAGCTATAATGTTTTTCAAATATATACGATGTACAACGAGATGCTGTAGTGCCATGGACATAGAATTATGAAACCGCTCACACTTACAACGCAAGTTCGTTTCTCTATGGCCATGGAGAACAAAATCGTTCACAAAGCGTGCGGCCAATTAAATCGCCGACGTTGAGTTTTAATCCTCAATACAATCCTATGATTTGATAAATTAATCAAGTGTTTATAATTGAATTACACGCGGGCGTAGTCGCGGGCACAGCTCAGTAGTTAATAAAACACAATATATAATTTTTTTAAAAAGGAGTTATGTATTAAATTTTATTTTCAGATATTAATATATAATTGATTAACAAAAACTACTATAGATATAGATAAACTTACTATAGATCTATAGCGTAGTTAGTTCGGAAATAATAAACATTATATGTGAGCTTCGAGTACCTACGAACTAGTAATGCCTAGTAATGCTTAGGAGTATACGCAAGGTGAATCTTTAGTCTCGTCTAACTGATATTTTTATTTGTGATCTGACAAAACTCAGAGAGATCGCAAAAATATTAGAACTATCTATTCATTAAATTTAGATAAATTAGTGAATAGATATACATGAAAAATGCTTTGGCTATTACCGTTAGTGTTGTGTTTATTTAAGAAATAAATAAATTAAAATCGAATTAAAATTAGTAGGGTTACTTTCGTCTTTTTTTTAACTTACTATACTCCCTATATATTTTTAACCCAATTTGTTATTCTTACCTACGATCATTTCTGATAATTACAAACGCATAAAAATAAAATTTTCTAAATAGGTGAATATTCTGAAATTATTCCTGTGTATATATTCGGCAATTGATTCTTATTTATAAGATAAAACAATAAAATTTAAAATCAAAGTGAAAGTAAATATAATTCCAACTGTCCTACTTGTTCGTTCATTAGTTGGTCATCATCTTATGCTATTTTAGTATGAAAATGTTTTTTTTTTGCTATGATAATTATCGTTTTGACTACACATCATAGATATAAATCAACGTTTATTGTAGGTAATGATAATAGTCGACTATCCGTTCACTCATTTCATTGTAATTTAAATCTCAATACCATATATTAGTATTATAAGCGAGAAAGTTTTAAAAGATGGATGAATGCTTGTTACTCTTTCACGCAAAAACTGCTTAAAGCACGTTGATTACCATTTTACAGTAATTGACGTATTGAGATCACATTCATATTCTTTGCCAGCACATGTTTCAGAAGTTCGAGGCTCCTAGATAATATGAGTCTGTAGCCCCTAATGAATACTTCGCGTTGTAATCGCCTGCTACTTTGAAATATGGTTTTAAAGAAATCATTAACTGCTCTTTCTCTGATAGTGTGCTTGGGTGAGCAAGAAAGCGCCGATATTGTAATATGTGTTCAAGGATTCCTTGTCAATGCAGGTAAAACAGAAATAAAGAAAGAAAACAGATCAGTTTTTTTAATGATGTTTCTGTTACGATATGTTTATTTATTTATTTTAGGCACACTAACAGCACTACAAGAATTGACACGGAAAAAATAAGTAACAAACAATGTTAGATACTTATTAAAATTTTATAATGTTATAAGTAACAAGTAATGTTTTTATATAACTTTTTATAACTACGAGTATAAGTATGCATGTACTTTTGGCGTCACGTAGCAATCACTATATTAATAAAGACAAATATGAGCTAAATATATATATTTTTAACCATATTAAATAAATTTCTGTTTGCAAAAAATGATTAAAAGTCGTGTTTAAAAATTACCCATTGAAAACTAGAGGCGAGGGTGGGAGTCTCTTTTTATACCACGGATGGTCACTGGGGAGGGGGAGGGAGTCAAAAAGTAGTCAAATATGAGTAGGTACGAGGTTTGGGTACGTTCCCTAACTGTAACTTATGTATTAACATGATACTTTATACGTATAATAAAAAAATGCAAATTTTAAAATTAATCGTAAATTAATATTTGTTGGTGAAATATATGTTAATTAATTAATAAAATGGTTACAAATCAGAAACTAATAAAATAATTAAATTTTTATAAAAAATAATAGTAATAATTATAAATATAAAACAAATTTTATTCTTCCAAATGACAGTTTGTATGTCGTTTCTCACAGATGTCGCTTGTCTTGTTGATTTCATCAAATGTCGGTAGGTGGCGGTACATAGCACCACGATCTTTACCATTTTCCTTGTTTATTTGATCTTCCCTACCAAACACCGTTTTTTGCATTTTATGGACAAAAGGAGTTATTTTGCATACTAATAACTGTATGCAACTGGTTTCCTCTTCTGAACCTTGTTCTTTTATTAGGTCTTGAATAGTGTCGAGCAAAGTTTCATTCTTAGCTTTGGTAATTAAATCTTGCAAACTTCTCGAGTTCTTGTGAAGAAATAAATTTGTCGGATCTTCCGAATTGTACTGCTTTTTAGAACGTTTAGGTCCCGCTAAAAATGTTGATATCTGTGATAATAATACAGTTATTTACAAGGTATAAAATATATTTGTATATAAAAAATGGAATTGGATCTTACTTCATATGTAGGTAAATACATACATGTACCAACTACAAAAGAAGGAAGGTTCAAAATTCATTCAAAAAGAGCATATCTTCGAGGGGGATGTTAATTAAATTAACACTGAGCTTTGTATTTTGAAGTGCTCAAAATGAAATAGGAAATATATTGGGATTAACATATTAGTAGATTCATGTCAATCCACGACTAGATAGGTACGTAACTATGGTCGAATTCCTTCTTATGTATTAAAAAATTATATATTTTCGAGGTCATTTATATTTTTGTTAAAATTGTCTTTTATTGTATTAAATTGTTTTTAACATTACAAAATAAACATATAACTCACCATTTGTGCAACAAAAACCAGTCCATTTACAGCAACAGCGCTAATTTGGCTCGGTTGAAGCCCGAATAATCGTACTAAATGTTTCAATGGTGCCATGGAACTAGAAGCTTCATGAGAACTTATATTAGGTCCGTTCTCCTGTGCAGCATCACTATACGTAGTTTGATCTTCATAAGAATTGTGATGGACCGGCTTTCTATTTGCTTTCGGTTGATTATTTACAGTTTGAGAGGCACGTACCACGAATTCAGCTACTTTTAAAGCGACAGATTCAGAACCTGAGAATGTTAAATTAATATAAAGTATTTTGAAATTTCTATTATAGAATATCTATTAATTAAAAAGAATCGTGTGGATTTGAAGATGTGAGGATTTGAGGATTCATGAGTTCGATACCCGTGTATTTAAATGTGATTTTGTTCCCTTCTAAGTTGTACTATTTTATGGAATGATAAGTAACATTGGTTTAAACTGTGATCGAACACTAGATTATTATATAGTAGTCCCTGCCCGCGACTTTGTCTGCGTAGTAATAATGCAGCAGAAGCTATCAAGGGGAAAAAAATCCCAATTTTGAAACATTTTTCATTGGTGGCTCCGCTCTTATTGGTCTTAGCGTGATGATATACAGCCTATAACCTTTCTCGATAGTTGAGCTATATAACACTAAATTCGAATTCGTTAAAGCGGACCAGTCGTTCCTAAGATTACTCTCTACAACGTCATAAAGTCACAAACCTTACCTCTTTATAATATTAATATAGATAACTTTATAAAATTTATAAAAACTTACCTAAAAAATCAGATGCAAATTTCATTCCGTGATGTATTGTATCCATAAAACCATCTTTTCTTAGTTCGCTACAAGAAATAAGTTGAAAATATATTATTGTAAAGCAAAGTACGAGTGATGCCATCTCGGTGACGTGTGAAAGATTACGATGAAACTTGACGCAGATAGTTGCATGCTACGCTCTGTGTGTTATCTTAATGGATGCGCGCGCAACCGTCACATGCTCTTACAATTTATTTGTTATATGTTACACAGGACGTTTATAAAACAATAATATAGATTAATATAAAAATAGTATATGACAATATATTTTACATACGAAAAAAGCTGTTTTACGAAACCTGTAAACAACACTTTCAATTGTCATTGATTCATAGATGGCGTTACTTTGTACATTTTAAGCCTTGGTCGGAAAATTAATAGTTGGTTGGTATGCTACCTTTTTTTTTTCTCGTACTGACTACGCTATTGACCTAGCAAGGTCTTAACAGCTTCACCAGACTACTAAGGCGAGCGTTTAAGGCACTCAGCCGATTTTATATTGGCAACCAGCTCAAGGGTGCACGGCACACCTCGGTTTGGCTGTTGCCCGTTGCATGCAAAAATCGCGACCTAACTTAGCTAACCTAGCTAACTATTCATATATGTTTGAGTTGTTGAAACGTATATGTGTACCAAGCATATCCGCCTCAACAACTCTTCCATATATTTTTGTCGAAAATTTGGAGAGTTTTTCAGTTCGATAAGGGAAAAAATTTAACAAAAATAACCCTTCCACCAAGATGTGTAGCGTGTAAGCGTGCACGTGTGTGGAGGTGATCGTGTAGTGTTGTAGCAGTGATGTATGGGTGTGTCACCGTATCACGCAAGCAACGCACTCAAGGGCTCCCTACCGAGGGATCGAACCTAGGCTTGAGCCGCTGCCGTGGGAGGCCTAATCGGGTGTGCGGGAGCGAAATTAACCCCCAGACCGCGGCGGCGCGATCTGTGGTTACGCGGGCGTGGGCGTGAGCACGCTCTGTTACGAGGGACAGGCTGGTACTGATCGTTCGCTGACGTGATATCGTCGGGAGGGTCGGTGAAAATGTGTCGCGGACGTCTTTTATAACGCCCAGCGTTGGGCACGGGTTCGTAATTTGCGGCGGATACCACTAACGGACTGGGATGAATCGCGGCTCGCTCAAAATAGCTATTTGTAAGTGATTTTATATACATCCAGATAGACGGCATCTCCAGGTCCCTGTGGAGATCCGCCTTCCGGACGAACCAAGGAGCACCGGTGATTTTACGCAGAGCCCGGGTCTGCAAAACCTGAAGCGTATCTAGATTCTTCCGGTAGGCGAAAACCGGACAACTATACGTCATTACCGGACGAATACATACCTTATATATTGTGAGCTTATGTCTGAGGGACAGTTTGCTCTTCTGACAGAGTAAAAGATGGTATTCTACCTACAATGCACCCTTCCTCTTATAATATCAGGTCCTTCTAATATAACAAATGGGCATTTTTGCTAAAGTTGACATGAGAACTGTAAGGTTATACATAGGTCAACAAACAAGAGAACTGCAACTGATGATAGATTGTAGATAGATAATTTGACGGACTCAGTTGTTTTTGCATTACCCTGCGCTTTCTCTCAGGTTCAGTTTCGGCATTTTGTCAAGTTACTATAAAGAACCATTCGATTGGATTTATGAAAACTATTTTATAAATTAATTGATACCCAAGATTTCTTCCCCGTTGTTTATTGTGTTATAAAAAAGAAAAAAATTAAACCAAAAAAATAAAGGTATTGTGATATTTTTTTTAATAGAACTGTTTAAATAGTAAAATTCACAAAAAATGTTCTAAATCTATCCACTAATTTTTGCGTGATTCGCGCACAGCCACAGACTTCTTTAGATTTATACAGATATATGAATTACCATCTGAGGACAATTTGGGTAGAAGTGCACAGTTATCACTAGTTGCACCAGAGTATAATAAAAATTTCTTCTAAAGTTGTTATTTGATTTAAATTAAATTAGTCCCATGGCGAGTGTTTTAATGAGTTATTGAATTTGATCCCTTCCTCTCCTTTTCATAACCGCTTCACGCGCGCTGGTCTTCGGAGCCACAGTTTTACGCTAAATCCTATCTGGACACCAACTAAAAAGTTCACAGTCTTATCTTTGCCGTACTGAAGCTGTGGAACAATCTCCCAGCCAGTGTGTTCCTTCTCTCCTGTAGCATGAGGTCCTTCAAGCGTAACGTGAAGAGACACTTACGCAGGCCAATATGACATCAGGCATAGCGCACTCATTTTGCCGTGCTACATTTAAAAAAAAAAACACATGATAAACAGTCACGGTTGAGCATACTATTATTTTCTATTTAGTATGTATACTTTTTGATAATTTTGAAGTTTTACTTCTTTTAGCGCTTTAGGGAAAAATGATGAGAGTAAATTTTTACGATGCGCGCGCACACCGTCACGAAAAACCGACAACCTGAAGTTAGCTATAGTCAACATTTTGTTTCTTTGTATTTGTTATTTGCATTTCTTTGTATTAAAACTTTAATGTATTACATCAGTTTTTCTATTGTTAGTGTCGTTTTTTCTATAAACATCGTATAAGGTGAAAGATAAAATTTTTGAAAAGATTTTTATCTTGTTACGCCAAAGAAGTATAACTTCTAACGCGTGTACACACACACTGATTTGCATAGTTAGATAGCAGCAGAGTGGTGAAAGATGCACAAATATTGTTACTGCGTAACGAAATTATGCTTGTGACAATGCTTCATCACGATACGACGCAAGTTTTAATTAATTATTTACTAATTGATTAAAAAATTACTGGGCTTGAATCATCTTAAAGTTTATATTTATTCTCTGATTAAGTATTTCATATTAACAGATCATTAACTCCATTTGATTGAGGATATGATGAACTTAAATAGAAATTAACTTATGTGAATAAATAGTCTCAAACATAATAAATTTCCATTTAAGCTGTGATACTTTCTTTGATATGTGTAATATTCATTTAAGAAAAATACACGCTGTATATATTTGAAGACAATTATGATGAACACAATAGACATGGAAACTTTAAATTGTAGTATACTACTTTCACGTTTATATCATTTTAAGATTCGGAAATACTGTGGTTGCTCTTAAAAAAATATTTATCTATGCACTAAACCTAAACTGGGTTAATTTCATAGTTAAAATATTAAGTAATAATTTTATAAAATGATTTATTTCTAGAAATGTTATTACTGATTTTTTTTTCGAATAGACTACGCTATTGACCCAGTAAGGTCTTAACAGCTTCACCGGACTACTAAGGCGAGCGCTTAAGGCACTCAGCCGATTTTATTTTGGCAACCAGCTCAAGGGTGCACGGCACACCTCGGCTTGGCTGCTGCCTGTTGCATGCAAAATCGCGAGCTATCATAGCTAACCTAGCTAACTATTCATATATGTATGAGTTGTTGACACGTATAAGTGTACCAAGCATACACGCCTCAACAACTCCATATATTTACTATCGGACAATTGAGAGTTTTTTAGTTCGACAAGGGAAAAAAAACCCTCACTTTCATGTGTAAGCGTGTAGGCGTGCATGTGTGTGAGGGTGATCGTGTAGTGTTGTAGCAGTGATGTATATTTGTGTGTCACCGTATCGCGCAAGCAACTCACTCGAGGGCTCCCTACTGAGGGACCGAACCTAGGCTTGAGCCGCTGCCGTGGGAGACCTAATAGGGTTTTATTACTGATGAACTTGCTCGCTTTCAAACGAAGAAATAATCTTCAAAAGATACCGCCATGTTAGACTCCGATGAGACGTTGGTATAATAAAACCGTGTGTTTGGGTATATAGTTTGCTTTTATAAAAATAAAATATTTTTATTTCGTTTTTACAGATTAAAATTCAAATCCTCATATTGGATAGTTAAATTGAAATATCAATTAATCTTTATCATATTATGATGGTGTGACCTGATTTTAACGTATATTTTTCAGTATATTCAACACAAGATATTCAACGTTGACTGCTTTAGATCTCTTTGTCGTTTGAAGATTCAAGTACAACAAGATAAACGTTTGACAATTAAATATACAGTTTTATGTATTTGTATATTTATTGTGTACTAGCCCCTGGCTCGCGACTTTATCCGTGTAGTAATAGTTACTCTTGGCTACCGCTAACACGTAGCAGAAGCTCTGAAAAGGGAAAAAATCCCGATTTTGAAACACTTTTCACCTGTGCTCCGCTCCTATTGACTTTAGCGTGATGATATATAGCCTATAATCTTCCTCGGTAAATGACCTATATAACACTGAAAGGATCAATTCAAATCGGACCGGTAGTTCCTGAGATTACCCCTTACAACGTCACAACCTCACAACGTCACAAACTCACAAACTTTACCTCTTTATAATATTAGTATAGACTAGCAGTGCGCGCGACTCCGTCCGTGTGGAACCTAATGTAAAAAAACGACTACTAAAATCATATGGATATATTTCGTCCATTTCCTTATCTACTTTTCTGTCGTACTTCAGTCGCGTCATCATTAAATTAAAATTACAATAACATTTGGCAGATTTTTTTTATAGTAGCACGGCAAAGTGACTGCAATATGCCTGATGGTAAGCACAATGCAATCCATAAACAACGGCGACTGCCGATTGATACGTCATCCTTCGTCGGTCGCTGCTGTCATGCCGGTCTGCGTAAATGCCTCTTCAAGTTACACTTGAAGGACCCCATATTATAGGTAAGAGGGAACACACTAGCCGGGAGATTGTTCCACAGCTTCACGGTACGGCAAAGATAAGATGTTGCGAACTTTTTAGTTCGTTGCCAGATAAGATTTACCGTAAAACTGTGGCTCCGTAGACCAGCGCTCGTGGTTCGGTTGTGAAAAGGAGAGGAAGGGATCAAATTGATCAACTCTTCAGAACACTCGCCATGATACAGACGGTATTCGCCATGATACAGACGGTACTCGCCATGATACAGACGGTTGAGAGTGAACCAATTTTAATAAAATCAAAACTAAATATTACTGTAGGACGTGCTTTATGTTTTTTGTGAACGTAGTATTTTAACAGTGATGCGTGTTCAAATAAAACAGACAGACAGACATTTCTAGAAATGAATTGAATGTATTTTATTACTTACTAGCTTCTGCCCGCAACTTCGTTCGCGTGGAATAGATACACTAACACGCAGCAGTTCTCAAAAGGAAAAACATCCCGATTTTGAAACATTTTTCACCTGTGCTCCGCTCCTATTGGTCTTAGCATGATGATATATAGCCTATAACCATTCTCGGTGAATGAGCTACATAACACTATAAGAATTATTCAAATCGGCCCAGTAGTTCCTGAGATTACCCCTACAACGTCACAACATCACAACTTCACAAACTCACAAACTTTACCTCTTTATAATATTACTAGTAGTTCCTGAGATTACCCCCTACAACGCCACAACGAATCTATCGATGAACCGGAACTTTCGATGAAGGATAACTTCGTGATGAAACCATAGCATCTTTTAGTTCCCTCCTGGTTAATTGTCAATCACAAATCGAAAATCTGTCTCAAAACACGTATAGGTAATATAACAGTGTAGGTGGTAGAGCCACGCTGAAGCTATTACTGGTTGGGCATGAGCGGGTTGGCTTGCCCAGGGTAGTACCATCCTCTCACAGAAAACCGACATGAAGTAACAGTGCTTGTATTATTGTGTTTCGTTCGGTTAGAGAGAGTGCTGGAGGCCCACCTCTCCCTACCCCATACACAGGCTGGCAACGCACTTGCAACTCTCCTGGTGTTGTTATTGTCTATGGACGGCGGTGATCACCTAACATGACCCGCCTGTTCATTTGCCTCGTATGATATTTAAAAAAAAAACAAATATTTAAGATTCAGCTTTCCTCTTTGCATCTCACCATTTTTAGCTATAACGACAATTAATGGTAAATAAGATTGCTTGTGGTTATTGAATGTTATATTGTTATAATATTTAAAAAATGTAGTGACCTACTACACAACCGCTATAATAATATTGTCGCGCTCAGCCGACCACAATAAATGTCATCTCTGCACGGTTCTACGTACTCATTTCAACATCATTCGTCTACAGACACTCTGTCTTTCAGCATGTTTATACTCATCCTCATCAGCACGTTTACAAATGAAATATCATCCGACATTACTACTGAAGATGTCCAATATTTAAACGAATTGCCATTAGACAAACTCTTAAGACTGAAATCTTCATTGCATGAACTCACCACTCTGAATTATGATAATGCGACGTCGACAACACCGACATCGTTTCAGAGTTTTGGAGCACAGGCGATGGCCGTGAGAGCGCCTGTAAGACGAACAGACTACGAAGAAGGATTACACAAGAAAGAAAGCAAGATAAGTAATATTTTTTCCATATCGGTGACAACGCTCGCGTTTCTAGCATTCGGAGGTTACCTGCTTTGTTTGATTGTGCAAGCTGTTAAATCTAAGCAAAACTTTAACCCGACATACCCGCCGCCGCAACCAACAACCTTTTTTGTAAGTTCTGGATTGAAAAAAAAGCCACAGTCGCAATTCGCTTCTTATGGGAGACGAAGAAGAGATAACTCAGTTCAAAGAAGCTTTAAGCCAATCGACTTGCCACCGGAACAATTGTTCGATGTGCTATTACAGATCTGCGAGGGGTATGCTAAATGGAGTGAACAGTATGACTGATCAATGACTATGTATGTTTTAAAATAATTTAAATTTGTTAAAAATAAGACGATAAAACTCAATATTAGGTACAGCTAAATTTTAATTGATTTTTTGCATTATTTCTAATCTTGTTGTTCTGTGCAGTTAGTTTTTCTGAATAATTTATATAAGATTATGTTAGACTGTAATAATATTTGTTCAATTAAATTAAGGACAAATAATTTTAATGTGTAAACAAAGTGAACACACTTTTAGACGTTTAAAGCAGTTATATTTTGACTTATATCTTAGTGCAAAATACTGTTGTGGTGAAGATCGTTTTAAATTGATGGATTTGTTTAAAATTTTTATAAAATATTATTGAATTTATATAATGTAATCTCTATAAAGATGAACACATCATGCGGCTGAAGATATTAATAATATTTTTCACTAAAAGCCGACCATCACAAAACGCTGTTTACATTAAATGCAGGAAGCCAGATTGCTCGGTAATATCTGTAAACGTTTTCAAACTGTCAAATAATCACACTAACACCTAATAATAGCTGCATCTTAGCTTTAAAGATTCTATTGTACATTCCATTACAGTCAAGATTTGCTTTTGTCAATCATCAATGAGAAAACCATCTTATACTCACAGGTCAAAGTATATTTTCGAATAAACGCAGTTCCTTTTTTATGATATTTTAGTGTGTAGCAAGTGTTCAGTTTTGTTTGTAAGAGCTGGTAATGAGGGGTGCTGTGTTCGATCTGTCAACGGGCGAGCTCTACTGTTTATCGGGCTGGTACACACATACAAAGTTAGCATGAAATAGCGATGTATTTGTTGCGTTTATTACAATTTGTTGTTCATCTGCCGACGATAATGGCGATTTATATGGACATGTGTTTGAAATTTATTTAATTTTTTTTCTCATTTTTACTATCTAACTATCAGTATCTGCATATGCCCGTGAAATCTTTTAAACTACAATTTAATTTAAGAAGTATGTACGTGCGCGTTTTTAAATGCAAATTACCACGAATTTTTAAGCAAATTAACTCGATGAAACCCACACGTTTAATAAATCACGTATGTTAATACCTTAGCATTATCGATTTGTACGAATTTTGAAAACAGACTATCACGTTAAGCGTGAATTACTACTACAGTATCAATGTAAAAATTACACACGGAAATACTTACATTAATTTGGCAATATAATCTTCCTACACAATTTACACTATATAGATAAACCGTACTGTATTCAAAGAAATTAATTTAGGTACTGCTTTTCATATAAAAGGAAGTGGTAAGTATATTTCGTATTAAACTGACTAATCACTGTTTAAGGAAATCACAATGCATTTAATACAATAATATTAGGTTTTTACCTATGAAATTGCCGTTTTGTATGAAAAAATTGAAACTATTTTTTTTTCATGTATTTTTTATTTGTATTAATCGAAGTAATCACCCATGCAAACAATGCATCTTTACCAACGCAGTGGCAGTTTATTGATGCCCTTCATAAAGTAATCAGCTGGACGGGAGGCAACAAATTCTTCAAAGGTATTTTGTACTTGCTCTCGTGTATTGAATTTTTTTCCCGCGAAGGAGTTGTCCAAATTCTGGAAAAAGTAGTAGTCTGTAGACGCAAAGTCTGGTGAGTAGGACGGATGACGGAGAACTTCCAACCCCAGTTCTTGCAACTTGGAGACCGTCTGCTGTGCAGTATGAGGTCGTGCGTTGTCGTGCAGGAGCAGCGGAGACGAGCGATTAACCAATGCTGGTTGGAGATGTGCCAGCTTCTCCATCATTGTCTTCAGTTTTTCACAGTACACGTCTATAGTAATGCTCATCCCGTTTGGTAAAAAGCTGTGATGAATCACACCGGGGCTAGACCACCAAACAATGACCATCACTTTTCTAGGGGTAAGTTTTCGTTTAGGGCATTGTTTAGGTGTTGAGCCAGGATCCAACCAACTTGCTGAGCGCTTGCAGTTATCAGACAGAATCTATTTTTCATCGCAGTTAACAATGCGGTTCAAAATTCCTTCATTTGTGTGTCTGTTGAGCAGTGCAAGGCACGTCTCGACGCGTACTTCGCGCTGGCGATCATTGAGTTCGAGAGGCACCCATTTGTTAAGCTTTTTTACCTTGCCAATTTGACGCAAATGGACCAATATTGTTTTGACGCTAACGTTGAAAGCTGCTGCTAATTCAGCTGTAGATTGTGTATCATCAGCTTCCACAACCGCCTTTAATTCGTAATTGTAGACCAAAGTCTTCGAACGACCGCGAAGTTCGTTTTTCAGATCGAAATTCCCAGAACGGAAGCGAGCAAACCAATAACAGGTGGCGCGTTGGTTTGTAGTATTAGCTCCGTGAACGTCGTTGATGTTGCGTGCCGCTTGTGCTGCGTTGCTGCCACGACGGTACTCATATTCCACAATTACTCGAATTTTTAACGTATCCATGATGACAAAAAAGATTAATATGCGATGAAAATGTAACACTAATCAATAAACAAATGACTACTTTTGGAAAAAGAATTCCATGTTTTTAAAACAAAATTAATTTAAATTAAGAATTCTTAGCCAAACAAAAATTATTTTGATTTGAAATGGCCAGTAGTGCAGAACGGCAATTTCATAGGTAAAGACCTATTATTAGCATTTTAACAACTTTGAACCTTAAATTGAGCTTAAATAAGTGACAACATACTGTGATGAATCCATTATGCAGTTGTGGAAAATTCTGATATCTGTTGTTACCACCTTAAACCACCATTAAATTCTAATATTTGTCGACAAGCACTTATTTGTATGTGTGAATCGATAATTGCACTTAAGAGTTATCCCTCCTTTAGGTTTATCACATTATCACCCTTTTTTTTTTTTTTTTTTACTTGGGGAAATCCCTTATGGATATCCACCCTCCCGGGGGAGAGATAGGGATATGTCCGACTCGCACGGACTAAAACCCCACGGTGTACCGACAGACCGTGATGTTGGGGCGGCAAGGGATCGTTCTATGCTATTCCCCTTGAATAGCCGCCCCAACGGTCCACCCGGCGGAACGTTGCCGCCGGGCTTCTACCTATCGAGAGGCAGCTGGGCACACACCAGCTGCCCCCCCACGTCCGCCAGACCTGTGCAATGAGGGGATGAGCCCCCCGACTACATCCCCTCAGGCCCGGCTACGGTGGCAGGAGGAGTTGGGCAAAGCGCCGCCTCCTCCTGCCGGTCCTCTGATGGCGAAGACGCCCACTGAGCGGGTCCGCCTCGCGTGCCCTCTCCGCCGCCTCCTTTTGCGAGATGACTTCCTCGCAAAAGGAGGCCACTGCTCGCCATGCCTGCTCGCTGCCGAGCATGGACAGAACCACGCTCGGCAGCGACAAATCTTCTCCTACCGCCACCGCCAGAGTGCGGCGCTCCACCTCCCATGCAGCACATTCAGACAGAGTGTGCTGCGCAGTATCCTCCTCAGCGCCGCACTCGTGACAGGCGGCGGTCGGCTCCCTGCGAGCGATCCGGTGCAGGTACCACCCGAAACAACCATGTCCAGTCAGCACCTGCACCAGTCTGAACGTCAGGGAGCCCCACTTGCGACCAATCCACTCCCGCAGGACCGGGCGGACGGCGTCAACGGTGTACGTTCCGTAGCGCGCGTCCGCCAGGTCCTGCATCCACCTCTCGACTGCCTCCCCCCGCAACTGCCGTCTCTTACACCCTATTTCCCTGGGAGCCGGAGGTTCTCCACTACGTTTCCTCGCCGCCGTGAATTCGTACACAGCGGCGAGAACACCTGCCTCCAGCTCCCAAGGAAGGGAGCCGGCGAGCGCAAAGGCCGCCGCCGAGGACACCGTCCGGTACGCCCGGATCGTCCTCAGTGCCACCGTGCGCTGCGCACTGCGCAGCGTGCGCACGTTGGCGGCACCGAGGGCGTCTGCCCAGACTGGTGCCCCGTAGGCGGCCATCGCCCGCACGACATCACATTATCACCCTAAGCTACATATTACCACTTGAATTATGTGAGATTATGGAAAATTATGGAACTTTTAAAGTATACAATATATATTGAACTGACTAATTAACTGCCTTGTCGCTGATCGCAAAAAAAATCGTATCCACCAGAAAAATTGTGAAAACCAAAATTAGTATGATCTCTCAAACGATGTTAGTTCAAATTCATCATCCAAAAACTCATTTAATCGAGTTATATGTTGAAAACAACCGCTCATGCGTAGTCCGGTGAAGCTGTTAAGACCTAGCTAAGTCAATAGCATAGTCAGTTCAAGAAAAAAAAAACCGCTCAGGACATTAAATTATTTCGATTCTAGAAATATTGAATTCGAGTACACCTTCTTAATTGCACGGATCAACGCTTAGTTACAGTTTAATCTTGCGGATATCACTGTTCCAGTTTTTTACGAACTGAGCCTGCTGCAATAGCAGCTTCAATAGAAGTATCTCGTTTTGAAAAGTTCATTAAGACAAATCAAGCCATTGCTTTTACTGTACTTTTATTTATTTTGTTTTATTAATTTTAGTGTAACGTAATGATTTGACATCTAAAAAAGTAATTTCAAACAAAAGTCATAGAGCAGATGACTCGCTAGAAAAGTATGACAAATCTGTAGGTGGTAGAGCTGAAGCTATTACAGGTTGCAGCAAGAAGGGGTCGGCACACCCGGGGTAGTACCACCCTCTCACAGAAAACCGAATTTAATTTATTAATTCATTAATAAATTAATTTAATAAAATATTTAATTTATTAATTTTATATGTTTGAATACTCCCTATTACTTAACTGTGTGATTGCTGCGGTGCATGGATCATAGAGTATATATACGTTTTATTTTCAGTAAATGCACTGTACACATTAACTTGATTTTATTTTACTAGCTTTACAAGCATGTAATTTGATAACAGCAGATGCTTTATAGGTAATATGTGTATTAATTAATGATAATTTATTGAACTTCGCTTTATTGCATATAAATGATTCTAATTTCTAGGAAAAATGCTCTTTTATATATCAGTAAGATATATAATTTGATATATTTGTGGATAGGAAAAGCGATAATTAACTTTATATATTTAAATTACTTTTCAATCAGCTGAAATTAAACATTCTGAGAGCCTATTAGCATTTTAAAAACGTTAATCAATAGTTGGTTAACCAAAAGATGTGGTACCGGTCTGCTGAGTGACGTGAGATAGTGGCCCGTACATACCACATGACTACGGCTGATTTGCGACAACAGACCTTTTTTATCAGAGTAGTCAAATTATCTTTACCCCATCAATGTTTAACTTAACCCCATAAATCAATTTATAGTTTGCAGTTTGCTATGATTTAAAAAAATGGTATCAATCGTGGCAAAGATGATAATATGTTTTAAAATATACTTTAATAAGATTCATTATTGATGTTGTATTTATGTTAAAATATCTATAATATTATTAACCAGTAAATATTTTATGAACCAGGAAATAAAACATCGGGTAACCGTGAAATTATATATTCTATTCTAAAGTCTAAACGAATATTGAAATTCGTATTAGTTATTTTGTGGATAAATGACTACAATATTTAAAAATTATAGCTTAATTGAAACTTGATATTATTCAATAAAATTTATCTATGTTTATAATTAATCGAATTAGAAATCAAATGATGTAAGAATTTATATTTAATTAAGCAATTTACATGACACATGGGATTTATTTGTTGAAGTCAATGAACATTTTAGCGTTTTATTTTAATGCCATGATTTATTCGCGTTAATATAACTCGAATGGAGAAGAAATAATGGAATATGTTCAGGTCAAAGGTTTACTATGTGAGCGATCTCTAAACTAAATTGAATTTGAGTTGAAATCGCGTCGTAAAGGATCTCATCCTACTATTTTACAATCGATCAAGTCAGTATTTATTACACGGGGACACTTGAACAGAGGTTGTGCAAAATGTAAAAGTTTTTAGTTATAACAGGTAAAGTAATGACTTGTAAGTTCTTATAGAGTAACCTTTGTACGTTTAGACTACTAAGTACACGCTCGGCTTCGCATAAATGTCGGTCGTAAGGTTTTTCAAAACAAACAAAAAATTAGCGAAATTTTTAATTAAATTGTTATGAAAAGCACATATTCGGCTATTGATTTCTATCTTTATAGATTACTAGCTATGCTCGCTACTTTGCACGCTTGAAACCCTGTGTAGAAAAACATCAATTAATAAAGTCGCCTACATGTATTGAGTTAATTTACTTTTTCTCGTAATTAAGTCGCGTCGTCATTAAAAATACAACCACTTTTGATAGACCGAACCAATTTTAAGGAAACAAAGACTAAATATTACTCGAAGATATGCTTTATGATTTTCTTGAAAGAGGTTTTATCATAAACGTAGTATTTTAATAGTTACGTGTGTTCAAACAAACAGACAAATATACAGACAGTGATTGATGTGTATTTTATTATTCCTCATACCTGAAACAGTTCTTGGTACAAAAATCTAAAATTCGGTTTATATTGTTATTATTTATATTATATGTGTATGTACAAGATCTATGGAAATTTGATATATGTATATTAGATTATATTCATAAATACATAGGTACGAAAAGCGAATATTCACCAATATATCAAAGTAGTCCGGTGAAGCTGTAAAGGCCTTGCAAGGCCAATAGCGTAGTCAGTTAAAAAAAAAAACAATATATCAAAGCACGTTTAGCTGATTAGTGTAAGAAGTAAGAAAGTTGTAATGTATTACCTACTTTATAACTGCGGGTGCTGCCTGCACTCAGCACTGCTAGAAGCAAAGCACAAAATAATTCTGTGACGGAAAATACTTCGCGTTTGATTGCGGATAGTAACAGATATGGAAATAGTTGCAGCTTCAACACTGTTGGTTGGCCCCTTATAAATAAATTTAATAGCTGCGCTCCAGAAATGAGATGTGTTTCTGACCTTCATCTCATTGATCTAGTACGGAGTATGCAGGCGCATTAGGTAAGAACTTTTTGGACGTCAATATGACAAAAGAACAAGAAAATTGAAATAAGAGAAAAAGAATAAATCGAAATTGACGTATTATATATTCCCAGCAACGCTTTTACACCGCTTTGAATTGTATATTAATTTGAACGCTTTGGAAACTTATATGGTGTCCGCATGAAATAATCGCAACGCAATCTATCTTACTATAATAAAACTGTAACAAGTCGAAATCTGTACATTAAATATTTTTTGAAAATTTTAATCAGGGTAGACTATGTTATCGATATAGAAGCCAAAAATAATCTTTTTACAATTTTTGTCTGTCTGTCTGTCTGTCTGTCTGTCTGTCCCTATGCACACGCATCACTCTGAAAGTACTGAACCAATCTTGATGAAACTTGACATAGTGATAACTAATATTACGAGATTACATCAAATATACTTTTTGTCTCATAAAACGCAAAGGGTTCTCCAGGATAAAGGACTAAAGTCTAGAATATAAACCCGAATTACTCTGAAAGTACTGAACCAATTTTAACGAAATTTGACACGGTGATAACTAATATTAGAAGACTACATCCAGGATACTCTTTGTCCCATAAAACGCAATGAGTTTTCCAGAATAACGAAAAACAAAAATTTGCAGTTAACGTAACTAGACTTTTTTGCGACACCTTAGTACAAGAGCCGGCAACGTTAAAAGAACAAGAATTTTAGAATACCTGGTTCTTTAATACATCAATATATATTTTTTTTATATCATAAGAGGCAAACGAACAGGTGGGTCACGTGATGTTTAGTGACCACCACCGTCTATAGACACTAGCAACACCAGGGGATTTGTAAGTGCGTTTCCAACCTGTATATGGGGGAGTGTAAGGAAACCTCCGGCACTCTCACTGACCGAACGAAACATTACAATGCAAGCACTGTTATTTGACGTCGGTTTTCTGTAAGTATTCTGGCAGTATTAGCCCGAACGAGCCGACCCATTCATGCTGAAACCAGTAATAGCTTCAGCGTGGCTCTACCACCTACAGAAATTATCAATATATCAATAGACAGAATTTAGGACACTTGGTAGAGGGTTAACGTTGTATTTTTAATAGGCATTTTGATTTATGATTAATCAATAATAAGTTTAGGAACATTTTTTTCAGTAACTTTTAAACGCAATTAAACATTCAGACACATTTTTTATAAACAATCATATATATACCCGCTGATATATTTTATAAATAAAAAAAGAATGTGATGTCGTGGGACACCAGGTAGGAACAAAGTTCTTTCGGCTAATGTAGAATCGACACTATTTGGAAAAAAAAAATCGTGCTCAATTTTATGTAATCGTAATTCAAATTATCAATTAAAATAACAAAATATGTCTCTTTATTTTTGTTTGACAACATAAAATTACATAGAAATAGAAATAATTACAAAAAAGGAGAAAGAGAAAGATATTATACACTACTCGCTTATGTATACGACTGTCGCGCCTGCGCACGTCTCATTTAACTGTTTTATTCCATGCACTTTTCGTTACAGTTTTACTATCACATTTTTTTCAGTTCGGTCGCGCAGCAAAATCTCTATCTCCTCCAAGCCTGCCGTAAGGAACTTCGTTCCAATAATAAATTTCAAACCAATTATTTTTTTTCATAGCAAAGAACCAATTTCATTTTATTAAAAATTATTGACCACCATATACAACGACAAACGTAAACGTATGACTTGGGATTGACGCCATCTCAAATATATGCATCGTCGACCATCAGGCTATACAAAGCCGAAATACCTTGGGCCGGCGAGGTGAAATATCTTGGTGTTACTTTAGATAAACACTTAAATTTCGATTCACACACAGAAAGAGTGCGAAACAAAGCCGTATGGTCTTAGGTCGTTTCTATCATTTGCTTTGTCATAAGAGTAAAATATCCCCCAGACAAACTCACTTTATACAAAACTTGCATCCGTCCGATTATGACGTACAGTTGTTCGGTCTTTGCACATGCGCAAAATCGTATTCAAAAGTTGCAGGTTCTCCAGAACTGAGCCCTACGTAAAATCACCGGTGCCCCATGGTACGTCCGGAATAAGGATCTCCACAGGACCTGGAGATGCTTTCTGTCTGAGCGTATATAAAATCACTTACAGGTAGTTATTTCGAAAAAGCCGCGAATCATCCCAGCCCGTTAGTGGTATCCGCCGCGAACGATGAACCCGTACCCAACGCTGCGCAGTATAGAAGACGACCGCGACACATTTTTACCGACCCTCCTGATTCAATCACGTCAGCGAACGATCAGTACCAGCCTGTCTCTTCAAACAGAGCGTGTTCTCACCCACGCCCGCATAACCGCAGATCACGCCGCCGTGGTCTGGGACTAAATTTCGCTCCCGTACACCAAATTAGGCCCTTCTCGGCAACGGCTCAAGCCTAGATCTGTTCCCTGGGCGTGGAGCCCTTGAGTACGCTGCTCACGCGATACAGTGACACAAGAGTTCTACCCTTATTTTTCGTTATCCTATCCTACATAGTTTAGAGGATTTTTTCCTAGACAAAATACATATAGAAGTTGTTGAGGCACGCATGCTTGGTACACATGCATGTTTCAATAACTTATATACGTATATAAGTTACCGGACTACTAAGACGAGCGCTTAAGGCACTCAGCCGATTTTATTTAGGCAACCAGTTCAAGGGTACACGGCACACCTCGGCTTGGCTGTTGCCTGTTGCATGCAAAATCGCGACCTATCTTAACTAATCTAGCTAACTATTCATATATGTATGAGTTGTTGAAACGTATATGTATACCAAGCATACACGCCTCAACAACTCCTGCATATATTTATTATCGGAAAATTGAGAGTTTTTTAGTTCGATAAGGAAAAAAGTAAACCCTTCCACTTTCATGTGTAACATGTTTCATTCATCATCATTCAGTGTTTCATGTGTTTCACGTGTGTGGGGGTGATCGTGTAGTGTTGTAGCAGTGATGTATATTTGTGTGTCACCGTATCGCGCAAGCAACGCACTCAAGGGATCCTTACCGAGGGATTGAACCTGATGTATAAAACTGGCTTGGTTTGAAGGTGATAGGTACTATGTTGTGAGTGGTACAGAGATTATTTATAAAAATATATTGGAAATATATTTCAAATACGTTTTTGAAACAGTTTATAACTCTTAGACAATAGTTTCAAGCAAGTGACATTTGACGTTTTCGGCGGGATGTTTGACGCTTCGATACGGTGTTCATATATTTTTCTTTAATACAATGGAGTATAAAAAGGTTTTAATACAAGTCGTATATAGTTATGATAAAGTAAGTGGTAGAGATGTTTATTCAGTTTTATGTAGGTTAGTTTTTATTTTAATTGATCCTGGTAGATGACGCTACGAATGGGTACTAGGTTTATTTAAAAAATGAATACATGTAATCTGGGTATATGTTTAAGTGAATCCGTGGAAAGTTCGGATTCACAATTGGAAACGGTAGTTGTGGCTGCAATCGGGTATTAGTTTTATTTGCGGGGTGGTATGGCTTTACAGCCTGACTGGGTCACAACCACCATGTACATGACGAAAAAATCCGTAATAGTGATTCGCTTCTGCGCGTCGCGTTTCGGGATCAGCCTGTGCATATCCAGCTTTTTGTAGGCCGGCATGATAGTGGTGATCAGCCTGTGCATATCCAGCTTTTTGTAGGCCGGCATGATAGTGGCGACCAGCGATGGATAGTGTGTCACTCGGTGGTCGCTACTGTTTTTGGATTGTACTGTGCTTACCATCAGGCATAGTGCAGGCATTTTGCCGTGCTACGATAAAAAAAAGAAACAATTTTTTCGCGTGATAACCAATTTGGTGCAAACGAAGTTGCACGGGTCAGCTAGTTCATATATAAATTTGTACCGCACACTTGACTAGAGAAGATTTATAATAAAGGAATCCGCATACACCATATTTCGCCTTGGACGCCGCTGCTCTGTACGGGGTGCTGAGATGCAGGTTAGTCCACGCTTATTATTTGGGGTTCTTGTTATTTTATTTATTTATAGGCAAGGCCACCAACCGCTTTTTCGCTTTCTTTTATTTTTATCGCATATCCTGGTGGGGCCTATTTACATGGTCCCACCAGCCCCTTCAACTGTCATCATCATCATTATTCCACTTAAGTAGGGTCAGCACAACATGTTTTCTTTTTCCATTCTCTCCTGTCAGATGTCATCTCAGTATTCACACCTTTTACAGACATATCGTTTTTCACACAGTCCATCCATACCTTTTTCGGTCTCCCTCTACTCGT
>JACEII010000064.1:2252007-2285198 GCA_014332785.1 Antheraea mylitta | reverse complement strand
TACACTAATGCACCATTCATGTGGGATCGCTTCCTCTAGTAACATCTTATTAAAAAATAACGTCAGCCACACTCATCCAATCTACTTTTAAAAACTTCCATACTTCAATAGGTATGCCATCTGGCCCAACGGCTTTTTCGTTTTTCATACCATTACATACAACGCCTAAATTTGATGGTACGGTCTCTAACTCTCCGGTCCTGTCATTTTCTTCATTCATCAGTCTTTCAAAATATTTCAGCTTCAACACTGTGCCTTTTAATACCCTTTGTTTTTCTCGCCAAAAACTTCCAAATAGGGGAGCTGCAAGGTAATAACAGTGGCAGGACAGCCAGGAAGGATATATGTATATGTTTACATTCCGATGCTACTCGAAAACAGAGTTATACCATATTTCGGCGACGCGACGCGACGATGTGGAACTATCACACTGAGTCATAAAAAATAATTAGGTATCACAAAGAGAGGTTATGTTATTAATTCTGAATTCATATGTGTATTTTTACATAGATGCTAATTGTGATGTGATAGGGCTTCTAGATTAAGCAGTGATTTATTTTACTGTAATTGTAAATACAAGTTAATTCATTCTAAATTAAATTATGCTAATTAGTTTACTATTTGCATTTAGTCCTTAACAAAGTGTAAAATTTCAAAATAATTGGTTGAATAGAGAAGGAAGAAAGTGACATAGAAACAAACATACAAATTCACTTTCACATTAATAATATAAGTTAAGATTAAAATAATACAAACTAGGTTTCTAGAATCCATAAACGACTGTTTTACGCCATCTTTTTATTATTGAATCACCACTTTAAATTGTATTAGTATGAGTTTAAATTATTTTGATATATAAATCATTTTCTTATTTTTTTATTTCAAAGCGTTTCTTTACTATAAATAAAACTATAATATATACATTTACATAGTCTTAGATAGTATTTGGAATTTATTTCGTTATAATTTATTTATCTATTGTTTATTTTGATTTTATTAATTCTATATTTCTGTATACTTCCTTATGTTTTATTGTGATTCATGTCACCACTATATTAAAGCTTAAGAAATGTTTCTATTTTAGTTTCCGATATCTCGAACTTGAATGTTATTTTATTGAAATCTTTGTTGATCATTTCATTCGTTTAGGATCGTCCACCTCCCACCTGCAACCATCCGGCGATAATTCATTCTGAATAATAGTGAACGTTGACATTGATGACTATTTATTACTAATTTTATTAGATGTTTTCAATTGGATTTTCCATTACATCGATCTCCTAGGATGTCAAAGGCGTTTTAATGTTCTGCGATGTGATGAAATGAAATCTTAACATTGTGATAAATTGATTAAATGGTATCAATGAATATCTAACTTTTGATATGGACTTTTTTTAGATATTATTTTAATTTTACTGTGAGGTTGTGGATTAAGTGTTTATTACGAAATGTAAGTAGCGTGTCTGATTCTTGCTGTCCAAGCAACGATCATAAATTGGATACGTATAAAGGTCAGTTCTTTATAGAATTCTCTTATAAATAACTAATTAGCGCCCGTAGCTCTGTTCCTTTGAAAATAATTCTGTAGTTTCATTAAAACTATGCGTTTTATCTGTATTAATCATGGACTGTCTATTATTTTAAAAAAATTATTTTGTTTATGACTTATCAATAATTATTTTAGTAGTTTTTAGTTAGTGACTTCTGTTCAATTTTATAATGAATGTTTAGTCTCTATAGAAAACTGTAATAATATAAAGTATAAATAAATAGATAAAAATAAAATAAATAAGCCTTTTATTATTTCTCATTTACAATGTCAACTTACAAATTATAACAATTTTTTTTTTCATAATATATTAATACATTTCTTATTTTCTATCTTTCTTTTGTTATTATTGTATTGAATGTATATAATAAGTTGTTACATTACCTTTTTGTTAATTTTGTAATTGATTAACTAGCAATATTATTGTCGTTAACGTACGTTTCAATTTATTAAATGAGAACCCCTCTGAAGGGGCCTTTAATTGCCATTTGTCTCCTATTTTTTTGATGTCATCAGTCATCTTTTGTGTGGCCTGCCTCTTTTCTTTTTCCATTGGGGCCTTTTCGTAGTGCAACGACTAGTTTTGTCCATCGAGCATCTGTCGTTCTGGCTATATGACCTGTCCATTTCCACTTAGCTTCGTAGTGTGTTGTAAGAAATCTATTTGCTTTGTTCTTGCTCTTATCTTGGTGTGGCGCACTCTATCACTGTTTCGTATTCCTAATATAGATCGTTCCATGGCCGCTTGACATCTCCTAATTTTTTCTTTTACTTGTTTCGTGTATGTCCAGGTTTGCGAGCCGTATGTTAAGCAAGGCAGGATGCTACTTTCTATTACTTTCTTTTTCAATAAAAGTGACATGTCTCCTTTCATTATTTCACGGTGAGCTCAGTATTTTTGCCATATTATATTTATCCTTCTAGTTATTTTTTCTAAGTTATTATTGCGGTGAAATGAGACTTGTTTTCCTAAGTATATATAGGTATCTACATATTGTAGGTTTTCGATATTTATCTTTGTTAGTGATTTGAAGGAGTTGGTCATCAATTTAGTTTTTTGTAGGTTCATCTCTAATCCCACTTGTGCGCTTTCTATCTGTAAATGTTGTATAATTTTTTCTAGTTGTGAAATGGATTCTGAAAATAGGATTATGTCATCGGCAAAGCACAGATGACTAAGATATTCGTTATTTATTAAGGTACCAAGGTTTTTCCATTTAAGTTTTTTAAATACCATTTCTAATAGAGCAATAAAAATATTTGGGGACAAAGGGTCGCTTTGTTTAATGCCTCTTTTGATTTTTTATTTCAGAGCCTCTGGTTTCGAGGCTGACTCTACTTGTACTTCTCTCATATATATTTCTGATCAAATTACAGTACGTGTCCTCTATGTAATTTGCCTTAAAAGCCTTCCATATTGAGTTATGTGAAATAGTATAAAGTATAGATGATAATAAAACATACTTATCGTCAGTAAAATCACTTCAAAATCGGTTTAGTGGCTTTGGAAAATATTCTTAACAAACAACATAGATTTCGTTTATATATAGATAGCATCATCATGAATATAAATAAATACTAGTCCAACACTTAAACTATCATAAACCATTTAGTCGGGCGCCATATAATACAAAATTGACATAAGTTACTGTTATAAATACAAGCCAAACGAATTAGCATTCAAAATGACTTGATGCTCACATGCAGGGCAAACCTAGACACGCACTGGCCAATTGCAACATTAACATTCGCCAGGGGCCAATTAAAGTGGTATTTTATTAACAAGCTTTCATAGCAACGACTTCTCTTTTGGTTTAATCCTATAAAAATATTTTTTAACTTTACCTTATAGTCACAAGTCGTGTAGTCGTCAATAAGCTAACGCTAAAACATGGCAATCATTGATAATATGAAATGCGGAGCCGGGGTATGCATTGAAGGTAAACATGGTGATAAAAACATAGCATGGTAAGTAGGCAGTGTCGTAACTATAGGATGGCAGTGGTGGCAAAATTCCACGGGCTCGCTGCTTGAGAAGCCGCTAGTTCGGAAGCAATAATGTCTGAGGTTGATTATAATTGAAATATGATTATTTTTACAGAGGTCCCCAAAGAATTTGCCACAGGCCGTGCGGCTTCGGATAATATAATATAGTTACACCACTAGTGGTAGAACATTTTATATGCTCACCTGGCTAGCTTTTTTATATCATAGGAGGCAAATATTATATTGGACTCTACTTTGCACTTCCGCCTGGAACTGATTGACCAGTAACATCTAAGTGTAGTCTCGACAATCGATTACACGTGTTTCTCCCCTTCGCGAAGCATCTTCAGGCCGATGTTGACTCTTCCGATGCGAGCAATGCGAGTAAAATTCGCATTAGACTTTTTCGCATTTACTCGACGTAGTAGTGGTCAATCAATTCCGGGCGGAAGTGCAAAGTAGCGTCCACTATTTAATGATGGATTCTCGCAAAGTAACGTCTTTTTCAATCAAATATCATAGGAGGCAAACGAACAGGTGGGTCATTTGATGTTGAGTGATCACCGGCCGTCCATTGACACTAGCAACACCAAAGAAGTCGCAAGTGCGATGCCAACCTGTGTTTGGGAGAAGCGGAGAGAGGGGGGACATGGTCGTACGGCGCTATCACTGACCGAAAGAAACGCAACAAAGCAAACACTGTTACTTTACGTCGGTTTTCTGTGAGAGCGTGGTACTACCCTGGTGAGCCGACCCATTCATGCTGAAACCGGTAATAGCTTCAGCGTGGTTCTACCACCACTAAAATATTTAATAGCTATAATATTCTAAATAATAATAATAATCTATATTACCACCCTTAGTGTATAAATCTCTCACCAAGCATCTATAGGTATGTTCCTACTGCTGAACTTGAAAGCCAATAATTTCCTGTAGGGTTAGCGTATTCATAATTTTACCAAATCATCGTTGAACAACAGATCAAAAAGGCTAGATGCTTAGTATTGGGGAACGGAACTAGATTCATACTCTAAGAGTTACCTTTGACAAGCATAATGATGATGAAAACACATCTAGTCTGTTATATGATCTATTACTTTTAAAAATTATTCTATGAACAAATGGTACTGGGTATCATGAACCTTAACTTATGGATATTTTGGTAGGTATGCTACAACAATCTAATGATCTTATATAACTTTACATGAAATAGGTAATTTGACCTCGACTCTAATATTTGTAGATAAAGGCCAATAAAGAGACGACGGAAGCAATCAATCAGTATATCAGGTTGTAAGTTGATATCCTTATTTCTTAATTGCCAAATTATTTAATACATATTATGACATTACTTTATTGTATAAAATTTTAATATATTATGTTCTTGTAATTTGAGTAGATCTACAATATTTTATTTTTCATATAACTGTTGTAACTAATACCCGTTCGCGGTTTCGTCCACTTTACATTACTACATGAATCTTAACTATAACATATAATCGAGAGCCAACTAGTTCTTCTTTTTCTTGTATTGGCTCCTCAGAAGCACTTGCCAGTGTCAATGTTTTGTTCCAATGGACGTTATAGCACAATAATATTACAAGCGTCGTGTGACCATTTCAATATTCTAACTAGACGGTGGATCCCTTGTTAGAACCTTCCAGGGAGACTTTGTGGCATCTTAGAATTTCATGCTCCGTGGTATTATTTTCCATTCACTTCACTTATGCACAATAAACTAACTATATTACGTAAAACACCACCAAATTTACAAAATATAGAGTCAAATAACAGAAGATTATGAATAAAATATAAAATCGATTACATGATAGCCTAAGATCCCGCCAAAAACTCCGAGCCGACTAGTTACTCATTATATATAAATGAAAAGAGTAAATTCTCTCTCGGAAAAAGGTGAACCAACTTTTATAAAGATTCATCGAACGGTATAAATTTGAGTAGAAAATGTACCTATCGAAAAGGGCTTCACGTTACGTTAAATATAAATATTGTACTGTATTGTAGGCCTTTCATCTCTAATATATAATTCAAATAGCATTCCGAAGGCACTTTCGTAGGTAACCAGTGAGGCCGATCCGGGAAATGATCCCTCGGCCGGGACATCTGCCAAGTATACGTATCCCTAGGTGTACGGGGGTTGGGGGCCTGCTCATGACGCCTCATACGTTTTTCCTTCAGTATTGGAAGCCAGGCAACGTCGTGGATTAGGTGACACCATTTAGCACGGTCCACGCTAGCTCCTCTCATTGCCTGCTTGAGATGTTAAATGCAGCCATGTCACGTTTAACACATAAATAGGTATGTATAAAATAAGGACTGATTGACTGACATATCACCGCACAGTTCAAACTACTCAATCTGGAGCTAGGGTCATCAAAATTAGGATGCGGATTGATTTTACACAGCAGGTGAACACTAAAGAGATGAAGAAGATAACAAAAGGGATGAAGGTTAGTTTGATTTCTCAAATAGTCGGTCAGTTAGATATTCTCTTATATATGGATTTTTTTAAATATAATATTGTAGGAGCAAACGAACAGTTGGGTCACCTGATGTCCATAGACACTTGTAGCACCAGGAGAGTCACAAGTGTGTTGCCAGCCTGTGTATGGGAGAAGGCAGAGGGGGAAAAGGGGTGGTCCACCGACGCTCTCATTGACCGAACAATTCAAGCACTGTTACATAACGTCGGTTTTCTGTGAGAGGGTAGTGCTACCCCGGACGAGCCAACCCATTCATGCTGTAGCCAGTAATAGCTTCAGCGTGGCTCTACCACCTACAAAGTACAAATGTGGATATTAAATAAAGACTTGAACGTTGCTATTACTTAGAAATGCATATGAAGCAACTGGAAATTGCTCGTATAATATGTTTATCTTTAAAACCACATGTTAACTTTTAACAGGATGAATGAATGATAATGAATAGAGTGTATAGACTTAGCCGACTAAACCCTCAGTTATTGTCATTTTAATGAGTTTTAGCATAGTAAGATCGAAAGTACTGTTATTGTGACGTCACACCAGTACTTCAGAGTCCACTGTAAAGTAATTTAATCCTAACCAATATTATACTTAAAGATTTTGAAACCTAGATTTCGTAATAGACCGGCATGATTTAAATATTAGAAATAAAATGGTCGTCCTACGTTTCAGACTCTTTAAGACCAGTAACAGTTTTTTTAGGTAATAGTGTTAGATTTTATAACAAAGTCCCAAAGATAATTCCTAATTTGTCGGATTGTAGGCTTAAGAACCATTTCAAGTGGGTTTTCAAAAGGCTTATTATAAGGTGGATCCATATGTGTAAGGTGATTTTATTTTAAATATGTGTACTATGTATGTTAAACAGATAAACCAGATCGAGTTTCTTGGCGGTTCTTCTCGATGACTGGGTTGTTTCCGAACCGGTGGTGGTTTTGACGTTCATAAACGCCTTCTTAGGGTCTAGGACAAAGTATTCTAAAGGGTATGTCAAATCAAAGCTAATGCGAGAGAAATCACGACCAGAAGCTAATCAGTCATCAATCACGTGATATAGCGTTCAGATATGTCATCTCCATACATTTTTTTGTTTTCTATTTGTGTTAGTGATTGTAGATAAGCAACTTGGCTAGGCCCCCAGATAACGTTTCTTACTTTGAAGTTCGTCCTACAACTACTATAGTTGTTGGTATCATAAATCATTATACGCAGTTGACGACTCTTCATAGTAATCGTATGCCGCGTGTCGCAATTTTTACAGTAGCTCACGGCTTTGAAGGTGGCACTGACAGTGGAAATGGATGTTTATTTGTTAGAATACTTATTATGTAACTTTTGCATTCCTTTACGTATCTCATGTGAATAATTCAATTCAATTAAAGGATTTAACTTCGACACAGTAGTAATGCTTCCTGCTTTTTGCATGTGTGATGTTTGTAACCAAAGACTCACATAGACTCTCTAGTATTTTATAAATCAATCACTGCTTATAATAGTTCAATAGGACCCTGCATTCTTATGACAAATGCAATAAACAAAGTTAGGCATTACATTAAGTAACTAACAATAAATATCTCAGGCCACAAAATACATCGCGCACTCTGTTGACAAATCCCGTAATAAAATATAAGCATTTACAATAAAATTAATTATTATTTACACGGTGCGGTGGGCACGAGAATTTAGTAGAGAACAACGTGGATGTGATCGCGACAATTTTGAAGTTATACTTCTTTTGGCGCGTTAGTGGAAAATGATGAGAGTAAATGTTTACGATGTGCGCGTACATCGTCACAAAATACCGACACCCTGAATTTATTACGATGTGCGCGCGCACCGTCACGAAAAACCGACACCTTGAAGTTAGCTATAGTCAACATTTTGTTTCTTTGTATTTGTTGTTTGTATTTCTTTGTATTAAAACTTTCAATGTATTAAATTCCTTTTTTCTATCGTTAGGGTCATTTTCAAAAGAAATTTAGAAAAGATTTTTATCTTGTTAAGCCAAAGAAGTATAGCTTCTAACGCTTCGCTTGTTAGTTCGGTGAAGCTGTAAAGACTTTTACAGGTCAACAGCGTGGTCAAAAAAAAAAAAATAACGCCTGTACATAAGTACACACACAGCTCTTTTTATGGATCAAATGAAACTATTATAGTAAAATATTATTTATTGATAATTATAAATCAATAGTCTATATATAGAAAATTCAATTTCGTTCAATTTACACTTTTACATATATATTAGCAAATTAATCTAGATAACTTAATGATTCTAAAAGCTTTTAACATTAAACACATGATTAATTTAATTAATTTGTATAGCCGCATACATAATTAATTTTTATATGATATTTTAGTAGGTATAATATTCATACTTTATTTTAAATATTAAAATAACACAGAGTACCGTCGAACTGTTTATATTTTCTAATATATTGATGGACTATCATTAAAAACGGGTTTTTAAAGTCAAAGTAGATCATAATTTGAATTATATAGTCTCTTTCAATAACATTTTATGAGGAATATCGTGACTGGCACTAATATGATACTAATTAAACCCAATCTGATGATCAGTGTTTTTATAAAATGATATTTAGATAACGTGTCACGTGTACGACCCATGTTCGAATAACTTTTAACGTGTATTAAGCCTGGTTATGATTTGAATTTCTAGCTAAAATCCTCAAAATGGTTTATATATTACAATTAGACGTTTTCGAAACAGACGAAAAGAACTTCATACTGTAATGGATTAAAAAAAATTGGTTGTCTGTAAAGTTAATTTTACGTGATAGTTACTCGGAATCGTTAGCCGGTGGTGTGGAAGAGAGATAGATGTGTGAGCGCCTCTCTATCGCTTGTTCCGAACTCTCGCTTGCACGCTCAGCTCAGGTGGAACGTGACAATTTGACGGCGTTCATCGATTTATAAGACTTTATCACGTCAAAAACGGTTGGAAAATAATGCCCAATCTAATTTAAATCAGTGTTCAAAAATATCATAATAGGTGTTTTCCTTGTAAATATTACACAACTCAACACATTAATTCTAAATTAATTTCAAATACAAATAAAAGATAATATTATGTCAAACTAGGCATATCCACAGCAGCCCTTACGCCGGTTCTGCCATGCTGGAGGTCTGGGGACCCCGCGGCGCCTTGCTTTATCGCACGCTGCGCGCGCGCCGGACACCTCACGTCCTCTTATCCGTGTAGGGTCACCATAATATTTAAACAACTGGTCAATGGGCGAGAACCTACACAATGACACAGGAAATGAGAAAGATTGTTTAATTAATTTTGTTATTTAATTGTTCATTACGTTGCTCTTTCTACATAAAAAAAAAAACAAACAAGTACAATTTATGATAAATGTATTTTTATAAAGGTGAACAGAATAACAGCAAACCACTTCATTATATCTATTATAAGATTCAGAAATAGTGGCTACATTGACAAAGTTTTCATTATCATACGAAATAAGTTATATAATCATAAGTTTGCAGTAAAATATAGATAAGAGTCTTCCTAGTACATATCTATCTGTGTAAAAATTGACATCAAATATCTTTTTTAATTTTTTATACTTTATAGTTTTTTTATGGTCAAACCACAATCTCATTTGATGTTTTTGTTTTTTTTTATGTCATAGGAGGCAAGCGAACAGGTGGGTCACCAGACTTCAAGTGATCACCACGGTCCATGGACACCAGCAATACCAGAGGAGTCGCCATTGCGTTGCCAGCCTGTTTTGATGGGAAAGGGGGAGGGAGGGAAGGGAGAAGGGAGAGGTGGGTTTCCGGCGTTCTCACTGACCAAACAAAACGCGACAATGCAAGCAGTTATGGCTTCAGCGTGGCTCTACCACCTACAAATTTTGATGTTAAATAACTATGTGATCCAATATGGTAAATATATCAAACCTAGAGGAGAACTGACTCTGAAGTAAAGCTACCGGAACACACCAATAGGTATTTACCGTCAGATTTTTAGCCAGGCGGACTTAGAAAAAATACTACCACCATACTATATTTCCATCACGATGATTTCCTTCATCGGAAGTACCGACGCAGTTGCAAGTCGAACCCAATGACACTGTGTCTGAACACACTATTAAGTAAGATATCGTCTTGTGTTTTCTAGAATTATTATTTTTGTTACTTATATCTTTTATATAACTGGCGATAAATTTTCGAGCATTAGAGAGAGATACAGTGCTTGGCGTTTAAAATTCTTATCGTTTAGACACATTTCCACATTTTTTTATACAGATAATCGATACAGTTTGTTTATTGTTTTCTTTGCAAACCTTACATAGCATGTGGAAGTAACGTTTGTCACAATATATAATATAAATAAATCCTAAACACACCAAATCGGGTCCACCGTACGGCCGCTACTCTTTGCTTTACGAGCGTCCCGGGGCAATCATAATTCGTCTACGTTACTTCTGAGCCTTCGCAGGCGTCTCTGTGGACTTTTATTGTGATTTACACACGAGTTACTTTCATGTTCGTGTTTCACCCTTTTGCTTTGTTACACGAACTGTATTTACGTAGTCAATTTGTGCTTATGAGTCTTGCGATTTGTTATTAATCGATAATTTTCATCAAATAAGTTTTGTACTATATTTTTCCTATCTTTATAGTGGTAACTGCAAACTGTTTATATACTTTAAGGAAGTTGTATACTCTATTTATAGTGTAAATATTCATAGTATTTTACAGTATAGTATATCATAGTTCTCACTGATAGGTCTTTCCGCTTAAGAGTGGATAGTGAACTGTCCACATCCCACCCGATACGCTCAGATGTGCTCCAGTGCTCCATACTCGCGTCCTCGCTCTATAATCTGTTCATTAACGCCCTACCTCGGCTCCCGGGGGTAGAGGTAAGTTGTTATGCTGATAATACAAATATCTACGCTTCCGGCTGGCTACTGGAACAACTTAGGAAACGCATCGAAGAAGTCGTTAGCACACTCGGTGATTGGTTTCTTCGATGACATATAGAGATAAATCCCGATAAGATAACCGCGATACTTTTCAATCCCAAGGCTATAAGTTAAACATCTCAAAAAAGTTAAACATCTCGGTGTTACATTAGATAAACATTTGGAGGTCGACTTACATATAAATAGACTACGAAACAAAGCCACTATGGTATTGGATTGCCTCCATCCGTTGCTTTGCCATAAGAGTAAGATGTCCCTCAGACACAAGCTCACTTTGTATAAGATGTGTATGCGTCCCGTTATGATATATGCATACATATAAAATAAAGACTTTCCTAAGTTCCAGTACTTCAAAACCGCATCTTACGTAATGACCGGTGCTCCATGGTACTTCCACATGGACCTGGAGATGCTTTCTATCTGGGCGTAAGTAAAATCACTCACCATTAGCTACTTTGAAAAAGCCGCGAATCATCTCAGTCCATTAGTGGTATCCGCCGCGAAATACAAAACCGTACGGAACGCTGCACGCTATAAAAGACATCATCATCATCATCATTACCCTTATCCCACCTAAGAGGGTCGGCACAACATGTTTTCTTTTTCCACTCTCTCCTATCAAATGTCATCTCAGTATTCACACCTTTTACGCACATATCATTTTTCACACAATCCATCCACACCTTTTTCGGTCTTCCTCTACTCGTATATCCATCCAACATCATACTCAACACTTTTCTAGTCACATGGTTTTCATCTCTTCTCATGACATGCCCATACCATGCTAACGTAAAGACGTCCGCCGCATATTTTTACCGATCCTCCTGATATAATAACGGCAGCGAATGTCTGACTTGCAGTCTGTGTCGCCAAACAGAGCGTGCTCACGCCCACACCCGCATAACCATAGATTACGCCGCCGTGGTCTGGGGGTACATTTCGCTTCCACACACCAGACTAGGCTCCTCTCGGCAGCGGCACAAGTGTAGGTCCGTTTACTCGACGTGGAGTGCGTAAGTACGGTGATCATGATATACAGTGACACAAAATCTTACATCACTGCAACAACATTATACACATCACGTCCACATACGTGCACGCATACATGTTAAATAACGAAATGATCTAAGATGGTAAACACGCTAAACCTAGAGCGGACTGGCTCTCAAGTAAGCCTCCCGGTGACAGATTATCAACTTGAGGGTGACAGCTTGGTGAATCTTGGTGACTTAACATTACGCTCATGCAACACGTCAAAGGAGTGAGTACTGAATCGTATCAAATTGCGATCAGTCCTCTCTCCGTTTCTTTTACCAATTCCAAAAGACCCTTTTGCGAAAGCAAGTTTAGAAAAAAAAGATAGCTAGGCAGGCGTATTTGCAAAAAACCCTATCACCAAGCCATGGTAGCATCACGATCTTTTCCTTCGCCCAAAGCTTCGACTCAGTTGCTAGGATTCTAACCTATGTCCATAGGCGCGATGTCCAAACACATTATCAACTAAGTCATCGTCGCTATGGTAATTAAACAATTTTAATTCGATATATTAATTTGTCCCCCCGAAGTTGTGAGTTTTTTTTTTCGAAATGAGAACACTGTTGACCTGGAGTGGTCTTCACAGTTTCACCGAATTATTGAGGTGAGCGCTAAAGGTACTCAGCCGATTTGGGATGTTTGGGCGACTAACTCAAGGGTGCGCGGCACACCTCGGCATCTGTCACCTGTTTTATGGAAAAATCGCGACCTATCTGAGATAAGGTAAGCTATCTAGATATACGTATATGAGTTATTGAAACATGCATGTGTGTGAAAAATAAGGGTAGAACTCTTTGTCGTTTATTTTTCTGAAAAAGAAAAACAGCATGTAAGCATGTAGGCGTGCACGTGTGTATAGGTGATGTGTGTGATGTTGTAGCAGTGATATAAGGTTTTGTGTCACTGTATCGCGTGAGCAGCGTACTCAAGTGCTCCACGCCGAGGGAAGGGTCCTAGGCTTGAGCCGCTGCCGAGGGGGGCCTAAGACCACGGCGGCGTGATCTGTGGTTACGCGGACGTGGGCGTGAACACACTCTGTTTGGAGAGATAGGCTGGTACTGATCGTTCGCTTACGTGAATCAGGAGGGTCGGTAAAAATGTGTCGCGGTCGTCTTCTATACTGCGCAGAGTTGAGTACGGGTTCATAGTTCGCGGCGGATACCACTAACGGGCTCGGATGATTCGCGGCTTTTTCGAAATAACTACTTGTGAGTGATTTTATGTACGCCCAGACAGAAGGCATCCCCAGGTCACTGTGGAGATCCTTAGTCCGGACGTACCATGGGGCACTAGTGATTTTACGTAGGGCTCGGTTCTAGAGAACCTGCAACTTATGAATACGATTTTTCGCGTGTGCAAAGACCGGAAAACTGTACGTCATAATCGAACGGACCGGGGTTATGAGGACTTCTAAAAACTTACAATTAAGTGTAACAGACGCAAATTAGTGGTAGAGCCCAGCTGAAGCTATTATTGTTTTCAGCACTAATGGGTCGGCTCGTCCGGGGAAGCACCACCCTCTCACAGAAAACCGATGTGAAGTAACAGTGCTTGCATTGTTGGGTTTCGTTCGGTCAGTGAGAGAGCCGGAGACCCACCTACCTTCCCCTTCCACTTTCCCTTCCTGCCCCCCCCCCTCACCCTCCTCCCAAACACAGGCTGGCAACGCACTTGCGAATCCCTAAGTGTTGCAAGTGTCTATGGACGGTGGTGATCACTTAACATCAGGTAACCCATCCGTTCGTTTGCCACCTACGACATAAAAAATTACATCCAAACTCAGAAGTATCATTCTTGAATAACACAGAAAGTTGCTCTGTGTCGGATTTGAAACTAAGCACTCATCAACTATGAGATGTTAATCTTAAAAATTTTACTATCCATACAGTTAAAACATAAAAATAAAGGTAAATTAAAAAGATATTAACTTATTGTAACACTAATTCTATGTTTGCATTCATTAAATATAATTCTTAAGATTAACTTACAAATAATGCACAACATTCACTTTAGATCATTAAATAGTATACATAAAGTCCTTTGCCACGTCTGTCTGCATGTTCGCGACAAACTCAAAAACTACTGAACGGATTTTCATGCGATTTTCATTAGTGAATACAGTGATTCATGAGGAAGGTTAACTATATAATTTGTCACTGTTTCTTATGATTAGAGCGGAACAAAGTCCGCCGGGCCCGTTAGAGTAAGTATAGTTTTTGGACAAGATGTCCTTACCTAGTAGGTCCAGGACTTAAGAAGGATTTTTGAAAATTACTGATTAGAATTAAATAATAAACTTTTAAAAGTGATAACATGATAAATTATTAGACATCTCATAAGATAGAATATAAAATAAACGCTAAATTATAAAAAAATAGTCAAAACAAATTCAATGACCTTATCATAAAACAAAAAACATAAGATAACGATCAAATTGAAAGCCGATCTTAAAATCTCTATTCGTATGCTTAAAACGGTAATAAAAATGCTATTTCCTTCTCCCATTTAATGCGATATCTATATTCAACAACTATTAATAATATTTTTATTGATTAAACTTAATGGTTTTGTGCATTTTTTAATATTAAGAATTTGTTTATAAACATATATTGGGTTAATTTTCAATATTAATCAACGATCGATATTGAGTTTCATATTGAATAATGTTTAAATATACGATTATGCAAATATTAATAGTTGTTAATAAACAGTTTCAACCTTTGATGGGATCGCCCCACGAGATGCGTGGACGCACTCGGACTGGTGCCGCTCGCCGCGTCTTGTCGCTGCGTCCGTCCAAACTTTAATTACAATAAATACAACAACACATTAGAATCGATCACATTGGAAAGTTATTTTTGTTATTTATAGGAACTAATAAATGTGATATACGGTTATCGGAGATGGTTTTATTTAGGGGTTTTATTGTTTTTTGTATTTAGAAAACCCTCGTGGCGTATTATTTATATGAATTAGGTAATGAATATATAGCATAAGAGAGCTTCCCAGAGAGGACTTTATCGTGGATAAACTATATCGACCCTGAGGAGTCAATGACGACAAGAAAATCGATATCACCAAAAAAAAATTGAGGTCCACGAAATAAGGGCATGAATAAGAGTCAACGTTAATGACCATATTTAAGTAGATCGTGGCTTTAATTTCTCTTCCCTTGCATAAAACATAATACACGTACTGTAAAGTTATATACTGCTTATATAATGTGAGGATATATCTATCTACATAAATACAAGCACCTTTACAAAGTATACCTATTTGAGGTTGAGGAATTGGCAAAAAAACAAAATCAGGTAAGCATTGTTCTACATGTAACCAGAAATTATGGCAAGTTTTCGACGACACAAAAAAGTTTAGAGACGTATGCCTGAAAGCATACCTTATTCCACAAGTGGAATGACGCGAGCTGAAGACTTAGAACAATGTGTTTATTCAAATAATGAAAACAGATGTTGGTGGTAGGGTTTTTGATGTGAAAACACTACAGGCGCGGGTAAGCCTGAATTTGGCTTAGTGACGACGCAAAACACAAACTTTGCACTATTAACGAAATACTCAAAAACATTTGCAACTCTATCTGTATAAACATAAGACTAAAATTATTTTGTCGGCCACTCGTTATACTATTGTTACGAGGCATGCGCCAACGATCTATCGCCCTTTGTAAAATGCCACCAAATGCACTGCGCCTGCACCTAGTTGAATTTTTGTATTTAATAAAAGGAATACATAATAAATAAATAAACAATATTTATTTTATGGAACAAATTCGTAATGCTTTATTTTTTCATTATGCCATAGCTGCTTCCTGTCGTAATCTGTTCTTTTAGGCATATAACTTATACAAAACAATTTCGGCGTTTGACATCTGCTAGGCGTCCCGTGACGGCTCATCTTTTTCTAAGTCCATCTGGCTTGTAACACTCTCAAGTTGAAAATCTCAAAAACTACTGAACAGATTTTTATGTGGATTTCACCAGTAGAAAAAGCGATTCATGAGAATGGTTTTGTCACGGATTTTGTTATAATTAGGGCGGCACAACGTTTTCTTGTACTGCTAGTAAAGTATAAAAGAATACATATTCAACAAATCGCAATTTTTTATCGTTTAAGAATTGTTTTAAATTACATGAATATGAATTTCAAATTTGTTGTGATAAAATAATAATAAAAGAGAGAAGATTTTTAAATTGTAATACGAAATTATTAATAGAAAGAAACTATAACTAAATTTTCTAAAAAACTTTTATCAGTCATTGAATATTTTCTACTGAACCTTTACACAATAATAACCCTAATAGCATTCCCTGTTTTAAAAATATTTACAAGTTACAAACATAACTATAGATTTAAGCGGTTGTTATAGGAGCCATAGTAATCTCACACGATCTGGTATTATTTATTGCATTTATTGGGCGCGAGCTTGTACGCCGATATAAAGCATTTCCCGAGGCGACATACGACTGCGATCCGACACGGGATACTATCCTTATGAGTTCGATATACGAGTCACGATCTTCACTTTTGTGATATTAACGATAGAAGTCACATTTGTTAAACTTGACTTTGTTCAAAAAAATAGTGTACCAAATTTTTGTGGTAATCTAATTTTCTAAAGTTTAATCCTTTATAAAAATAGTATTTTTTAGGTAATATATCTTTGTTATATATGATTTTTCTGTCCATGTGTATGTGACTGTACTCCTTTTAAACGGTTGGACATATGAAGTTTTTGTGAGTGTTCAGGTTATTTAATTATATTCAAAAACTAGTTTAAATTCACAATTGAAACCGGTAGATCACCATCTACGTAGCTGCGGTTGAATTTTAGTTTTTTTTTATTATCAAAGCAGAACAACATCCACCGGACCTGGTAGTATTATATAAACTCGAAAGCGAGTTTGTTTATTAAGCTTTCACGCCGTAACTACTCAAACCATAGTTAATTTAAAGTTTTGTATATCGGTTGTCAGAGTTGCAAAAAAAGACGTTTTATACCGCTCATGGAAAAAAAGTACCGTTCCCAATAAATCAAATCAACAATAATGCAAGGAAAGCCGCGAGCAAAAGTGAAATATTGATAAAAGTAGCAAAAATCTATAACTTTGTAAGTCAGGCTTCGTTTATTCGAAGTATACAATTTTTATTTAAAATTTAATTTCAACACTGACTATATGTTGAATAAACTTTGATTGAAATAAACTGGTCGATAAGGAATATTTTACGTACGATCCCGGAATAACCACCCTCGTCCCTTAAGCCAACCTCGTTGAGCATACTTATGGGGATAATTCATGTCGACAATACACTTTATTAACAGTTAGTTATACGCCTCGTGATGATATCGCGCCTACAATTAAATATTAATATGAGTTTGAAATGCCGTGGGCGTCCCGAGTTGTATTTATCAGCTGTTTAATGTTCTGTATCCCTTCCTACAACATGTACCTATGTCAAAGGTGAAGTATGTATGTGATTTATGGCTAGACATATGAGAATGTCACATTGTTAAATAAAAAACTTAGTTTGGATTTAAATCAAACTATTTCAATTAAGGGTATACATAAATCACAGTTCAATAGATGTAAACGACACGCGTTTGATTGTAATAGAAAACTTATAATAACAAATAAATAGCCTTTTATCCATATCTCTTACTAATTACAATTAATTTAAACTTAAAACTAATGCTGGACTCTTAAGCTAATTAAACTGTTTAAACTAATATCTGTTGCTTGGTTATATTCCCTAGATCTGTTTGCTAATCAGCAAAGGCTTCCTCCAACAAAATACTTTTACCTATTCTTCTCACTTCGCTCATGCAAATGATGTCCCATTTGATTTGTTTCAACGGGTATGTTAATTCCGTAAGAATCTCTTCGTTTCTTACGGTAAGTACATTTAAGATGCGATATACGTTGTAAATATGGTGATTGTTGAATAGGAAAGTTAATTACTGAATAACTTTAAACGATGATTGCTCAGTGGTTAGCGTCTTTGGAGACCGCATCGATCGATGTCTGTCGTCGGTTCTAACCTCTATGAATGGAATGGAGCTATCGACAAGAGAAAACATCTTAAGAATGTCAGTGGTAGAGCCACGCTGTAGTTAATACTGGTTTCAACATGAATGGGTCGGCTCACCCGGTATAGTACCACCCTCTCAAAAAAAACCGACATGGAATAACAATGCTTGTATTGTTGCGTTTCTTTCGGTCAGTAAGAGCTCCGAAGGGCTTTGTCCTCTCTGTTTCTTTCCTTCCCCCTCCCGCCAAACACAAGCTACCATCGCACTTGCAACTCCCTTGGTGTTACTAGTGTCTATGGATGACGGTGGTCACCTAACATCAGGTGAGCCACCTGTTCGTTTTCCTCCTTTGACATAAAAATAGATAGCATGGCGGTAGGGTTTCTTTGAAGCCCACTTGACTAACTACCACTCTCAATCAGCTATGGGTGTGTTCAAGCAACTGGACTTATGAGCCAGTCGGTTGTCGACCCAGTTTATCGTTTTTACCAACCATCTAATATGAGTTGAGATAGTGGTCAGACGTTTAGAAAACTACCTACTACCTAAACCTAAACCTACCTACTACTTGACCTTTACCGTGAAAAAATCATTACGTCAGCCCAATTTTGCGACTATCGGTCAAACGATATTGGAATTTAACCGGTCTTAGATATACTCGCGATCAATATATATTTTTAATTATAGTGGTCGAAATTTGACCGTAGTAAGTGATACAAACTTTTTTCACATGTTAATATAATATGTACTGTGTCTGTTTATTGTGTATATATTTATTATCTGTATCAAGTAATGTACAAATATCGTAGATAATGACGTAAGGATTATGTGGTACGACGAATATAGACTAAACATAAGGTTTTCGAATTTATGGCGAAGTTTTTAGAAAAAGGAAATGTTTCTAGTTTTTCAATTGATAAAATTGAAGCTCACCAGAAGCTACTACACAAAAAAGAAAAGAAAATCAGTTAATAGCCATAGTAAAAAAGGTATTGAACTGTTTGATCTTTGCGTATTAACGTATACTCGTACATAGATTAACAAACAATGTTTTATATTTTCTATTTCTATTACTTTTGTATAAAAAAAAAGTATAAAATAAAATTAAGAATTAGTAGAGGCCGTTAAATCACTTATAATGATGGTATAATACGGAAATATTTTAACTCTGTTCATCCAAACAACTTTGAATTTATGTAATTGAAAGGTTCATAAATAAAGCTAAAAGTCATATAATATGAGAATTCTATCACCAGAATTTGTTAGATAACATTAGTAATTAATTATTTATTTACATGTATAAAAATGAATATTGATCCATCATGAAATAATGATCATAAAACCAATAGGTCAATCTCATATTACCTGCAAACGAACTATGTTAATTAACTATTGGTATAGCAGGACAACTTTAAAAAAACGAGTGTGCTATAGACCACAATACTGATGTAAAACTTCTTTAGCTCCATCTATATGTATGCACGTATATATGTATATATGTATAACTAGCCTCTGCTCGCGACTTTGTTGGCGTGGAATAGTTACTTTAGGCATTAGCCTTAGTGTTAGCATTAGCTAACACGCAGCTAACACAAGCTCTCAAGAGGGAAAAAACCCTATTTTGAAACATTCTTCATTGGTGCTCCGCTCCTAGGTCTTAGCGTTTATATATATAGCCTATAACCTTCCTCGATAAATGAGCTATATAACACTGAAAGAACTTTTCAAATCGGACACGTAGTTTATGAGATTACAACGTCACAAACTAACAGACTACCTCTTTTTAGTAATATTAGCATAGATATATACATGTATATACATGTATTAATTTCCTACAAAGAAAAAAATATTCTGGGTTTTCATTAATAATACGAAACGTAACTCTCTCTATTTCTACCTTCACGAAGCTTTATTTCACGATATTGTATGTAATACAGTAATAGAAACAGCAAAATATGATTGCGGCTATTAACTTTAAACGGTAGTGCAAATTAACGTAGACTCTAAATTTTTTGGTAATGGTGCTTATATAATTCGCTGTTGCGGGGATACGACAAATGTATCCGACTGGGTTTTGAAAATCATACAACGAATATAACGCATTAGTGACACGCTTAGAGGTGTTAGTTAGGTGTCGGGACCAGTAAGGGCTACTATGAACTTGTATACCAATTACTCACCCACGCCCGCGTAACCACAGATTACGCCGCCGTGGTCTGGGGGTAAATTTCACTCCCACACACCAGATTAGGCCCCCGTTGGCAGCGGCTCGAGCCTAGGTCCGTTCCCTCGGCGTGAAGCCCTTGAGTACGCTGCTCATGCGATACAGTCACATCACCCATACACACGTGCACGCCTACATGCTTACACGTTGTTTTTCTTTTTCAGAGATATAAACGATAAAAAGTTCTACCCTTATTTTTCCTTATTCTATCCTATCCATAGTTTAGGGGAATTTTTCCGACACAAAATACATATAGGAGTTGTTGAGGCACGCGTGCTTGGTACACATGCATGTTTCAATAACTCACATACATATATCTAGATAGCTTAGCTTAGGTTAGCTCAGATAGGTCGCGAATTTTGCACAAAACAGGCGACGGCCCAAGCCGAGGTGTGCCGTGCATCCTTGAGTAAGTCGCCCAAGCATCCCAAATCGGCTGAGTGCCTACAGCGATCGCCTTGGTTGTTCGGTGAAGCTGTAAAGACCTTTTCAGATCAACAGCGTTGAAATTCCAAAAAAAAAAACCCAAGTACTCAAACGAGGTGATTGGGTATTTATAAATCCATGGATGCTTTCTTAGTGATCCATTTGGCTGCTAAGAGCCTGGTTGGAATGATAGCAGCAACTGTAATGGATTGTAGATCTTTAGATATTTCAGCGACTTTGACGCACTCCTATATAAAATGTCTATTGTAACTAATATTATATACAAGTGATATATGAGTTTGTTTATAAAACTTGTACGCCTTAACTGGTCGACCGATTGTCACGACATCTTTCATAAAGGTTTCAGGGGTACAGAAGATGGTGTATAGGTCCCTTTCATCCAGAAAAATGTAGGGTTCCCCAAGGATAGTTAAACTCTACTCTCTAGTTCAATTCCAGGTGTTCATTTCTGAAAAAATAACTTACATTCAGATATACAATTTGTTATAGGGATAAAATAAATGTTGATTAAATAGAAAGCACGCACACAAAGAAGATTTCCATATGAAAAAAAAAAGAATAATTGAATTGATAGCCTCCACCCATACGTAAACATGTCGACGGCCGCTCTCGTAAACTGTAAGGGGATATTTTTAACGGCGTCGATATTTAATATTTATTGCGATGTGGACATCCAATATGAAGGAACGATTTATATAAATAATTAGATTGTATTGATTGCCCTGCCGTTTTGGTATGCTGATGCAATTACGGAATACCTAGATAACGAGACTATTGCTTTCTTAGTTATTTTAATTATCATTGTAACTATAGCTTTACAAATCTATAATTGGAAAGTGGTTGACATGATTCAGGCAAGTTCTGTGAGTTTTTTTTATAGTCATCGTTCTCTCAAGCAATCAAAAAGATTTTGGAAGCGTATACTGAATAACAGTAAGAATTGGTGATCATCTTTCGGAATACATCGCGCCTGAAGGAAATGTCACATTATAAGGCAATATATAAAATGATTGTATAATTAATATAGAATATTCTTTTTCTTGTGGTGCCTTTTCAGTTATTAAATATTGTTGTTATTGTTAAATACTGTTTATTAATTTATTTATTGAAAATCGGTTGTTTCTGTAATCTTTTGATACGTCATACATAGGGCGTTCTAAAAAATTTTGAAGGTGGCCGGATTGCGTAACAGATCAATTGTAATATAATTGGTAAAATATTATTTTTTTAACTTTATTTTTGGCAATCAATCTTTCCGATTATTACTGCCATTGTCACGTAGTCAATAATATCACAAGCGTCATGCAATCATTTCAATATTAAGCATCGTGTGAATCAATATTCTAACAAAATGGTGGATCCCTTGCTAGAACCTTCCAGGGAGTTTTTGTGGCATCTCAGAATTTCATGCTCCGTGGTATTATTTTCCATTCACTTCACTTATGCACAATAAACCAACTATATTACGTAAAACACCACCTAATTTACACAATATAGAGTCAAATAACACAAGGTTATGAATGAATAAAATATAAAATCCACTACATGACACACTAAAATCCCGCCAAAAACTCCAAAAAGATATTTAAAAACGAATTATGATGATATTTGAAAATGGACCTCTTTCTCTTTAAAATGCATATCAACAGTACTTGCGCCAAACTTTTTAACCGCTCGGAATGTAGTTACGCAGATCAACAACTTATATGTATACGTAAATACTTATATGTATGCATAAATATGCATAAATCGAGGCAACTTAGGAATAAATAAAAGCCAATTTTGGATTTCTATAATAATATTTTAACTATGTTTTGTCATAACTATATTACACGCAAGCCCGAATTTATGGCTATATAGAGAAGGCTCAAAAAGATTTACTGTACTTTACTAAGCATAAAATTCGTGAAAATGTTCGTAGTATTATATATATTGTACTACGATAAGATAATATTATTTAACGACTCAGTAGAGTGTTTCTTGCCTCCAAACTACTTTTGGCAATGAAGTACCATGCGATTCCAAAATTTTAACCAGCTTGCAGAATTTCAACAAGGTCGTACTGATCTCAGTGCTGAATTTCGTGATGGTCATTCGTCTACAGCTGTGAACAATGAAGATATTGAGGATTTACACGTATGATTGAAACATACGGGTAGGGGAGAGTGGGGGAATTGGGAACACTTAACTTCAAACGCTAAAAAATAATAGAAAAAAGTTATAAACTTAATCAAATTTTATTGCTACATTTAGTTATCTATGTACTTTGTAGTCATAAAACGTTATTTTAAATTTACGTTCTAATAAAAATATAAACTAAAACAAAAAACATAGCCGTTCCTGTTTACCCGATACCCTATGGGGTAATTGAGATCATCTCGTGGGGGAAATGGAAATGATATGAGGTAATTAAGAAAGACGTTTGATCGATCTTTCTTACGTAATTCGTAAATGCCTCCTCGTAGGCATCTGAAATAATTTGTAACGTTTAAATATTTTTACACAATCAACCAGCAGTACTATAGGAATTAGGAGGGTAAGGGGTAATTGGGAACGTTCCAAATTTGAGTAATGCCGTTCCCAATTACCTGAATCAGTCAATATACATAAAAATTGCCGCCACTCTCAAAAGCATTTTTTATTTCCTTCAATCTATGTTGCATTTGAAAACAGATACTGTGTGTATGATATGAGCAAAAATACAATACCTTTGAACTCAACAATATGATACTTACATGTATTATAACTGATGACAAAAATTACATCAAAAATACAAAAATAATTGTTCGACTTCCCGTGACAAAACTAGTGCGTCCTTTCAATCCCACTTTCGCATGCGCAATGAATGACTCTCCATTCAGCCGTAGAACAGGTTCGCGATAGTGTAGTACGAGGAGATGTACTATTTAACTAACTGTTCCCAATTATCCGCCGTTCTCAATTACCCTACTCTCCCCTATGTGATATGTCTATGAGATGCATGAGGTTGGAGCATGTAAAGACGTAATGCTTGTGAGTTTGGATGTTTATACAAAATATAGTTTTTACTGATTCGTCTCCTAAATTCTTTCACCAATAGAAAGCTACGAAGCCTTTACCTATAATAAAGCAGGTGGCTAGTAATTTTACGGTATATCTTCAGATTCCCGTTGTCTTTATTTTCCAAGGATGATGAGCCATTCTTTAATTACTTGTAAGTTATAATTGAATTATATAACAGTTGGGCAAAATGTTATCAGATTAATGATTAAATATTGTTATTACATTTTGTAATCTTCAGTTACGATTACAGATTAATTTAAGCAATCAAAAAAGTAACCATACAAGAGATTAATGATGATGATGATTATTATTATTATTACCTTTTTTGATTAATATCAAAATTTTAATGTAGAAATAAAACATATTCTATGGAGTAAAAATTATTTGCGTTCAACCTTTGTAATCAATTTAAATTTACCCCAATTATAAAAGATTAATCATTACAATCAATGAATTTTAGGCCTGCAGATGTTTGAAATTATTCATAAACTTGTACGGTAACGGTACGGTACGGAGAGCGATATAAACTGCTACTAAAATATTGAATGCAAATAATCATATAATATTGATTACTGATTACTTTAATCACGATTACTGATTACACAATAATCATGATTATATATAATCTTGATCTAATCATAATTACTTTCAATCAGATGAATAATTTGGTTACAAATATTTCGAATTACGCCCATCTTTGATGGAGTACACATACTGGGGTATAAGAATAATTTGATTATTATTCATCTCTGGGTAAGTATTAATTACTATTTTTAACTTATATATGTTTTTCACTGGGTATTCAAAAAGGTTCTATATCCTGAGCTGTACTTTAAGTGAGTCGACTTTTACACATTTATTTAAGAAACCATAGATGAATGAACTGCTGAGATTATCCATTCACGACGTGTATGAATTATATATTTAGATACAAATGAAATTCAGATACAGACCGGGCAACGATCCCGAAAGGATGCCTCTGTTTGTTGACTCACTTATTCTGATACCGATGGCCTAATTGTAACTCCAGCGTAACTTGGTAGGCATATACACACATTTACGGTTATTTAACTGTAGAATAAATAAGAGCAGACTTAATAAATCAATGTTAAGTTGTGATTTCCTGAAATTGATCGCCATTAGAATAGCCATCCAATAAGGAAGTCGTTTAGAACACCCGTCTACCACTATAATCAGACATCGTTTAAATAAAGAGTCCTCTGTCTTGTTTGACATTGGCTGAGAATAGGTAGAGTTAAAAGATTTATCAATTAATAAGCTCAACCCATAACAGTTTCACTTCGTAATAATGGATAAAGAAACTCGATACGATAAAGTAGAATGTCTTAAAAAGTCAGTCTCAAAAAGTATTTGTTGTTATTTGAGTAATTACATTTAAAAACGAGGTAAATCCCGTTCTAATTATTCATTTAACATGTTTATTTTCTTTAAGATTTTCATTTTTCTTCTCGATCTGACTATGGTATTAACCTAGCAAAGTCTTAACAACTTCACCGGACTACTAAGGCGAGCGCTTAAGGCGCTCAGCCGATTTTATATTTTCGGTTTTTTACACCGACAACGAAGTTCAAATTTAGCTGTTCCTTAGGTTTTTTTATGATCTTTATATTTTACATATAGAAGATTTGATGATTTTGAAATGTAACGTAAAATATTAGGAACGGCTAAAATTGGATTTAGCTTATTTTGAAATGTAACGACACATTTATCAAACACTTCCAACTTACTGATTTATTATGATTACTAACTGCCCGCCCCAGCTTCGGACGGTTGTAGTAATGAAGGAAATCTTTTTCCATACTGTACGACTATGTCACTGAATGAAATGGCTACTGAACAACTGAACACTGATTTTTTTTTTAATATCTTCCTAAAATCTTCTATTCCACTCACTCTCTTCCTTTCTTGTAGCGAGATTTTTTAACTCAAAATTTCTCTCTTTTTCGTATAATTTTACAAACATTTTCATTCATACAAACCTTGTCCTGACAATTTACAAACAGAATAAATAAGAGTTAGCCAAACAATTGATTTATGTCGAGTAGCTGTTTCGAGAAAGCCGCAAATCATCCCAGTCCGTTAGTGGTATCCGCCGCAAACTATCAACCCGTACCTAACGCTGCGCGTTATAAAAGACGTCCGCGACACATTTTTACCGACCCTCCTGATTTAATCACGTCAGCGAACGATCAGTACCAGCCTGTCCCTCGAAACAGAGCGTGCTCACATCCACGCCTACGTAACCACAGATCACGCCACCGTGGTCTGGGGGTTAATTTCGCTCCCAAACACCCGATTAGGCCTCCCACGGCACCGGCTCAAGCCTAGGTTCGATCCCTCGGTAGGGAGCCCTTGAGTGCGTTGCTTGCGCGATAGGGTGACACAAAATATACATCACTGCTACAACACTACACGATCAGCCCCACACACGTGCACGCCTACACGCTTACACATGAAAGTGGAAGGATTTACTTTTTTTTCCTTATCAAACTGAAAAAACTCCCAATTTTCCGATAATAAATATATAGAGAAGTTGTCGAGGCGTGTATGCTTGGTACACATATACGTTTCAACAATTCATACATATATGAATAGTTAGCTAAGATAGGTCGCGATTTTGCATGCAACAGGCAACAGCCAAGCCGAGATGTGCCGTGCACCCTTGAGCTGGTTGCCAAAATAAAATCGTCTGAGTGCCTTAAGCGTTCGCCTTAGTAGTCCAGTGAAGCTGTTAAGACCTTGCTAGGTCAATAGCGTAGTCAGTTCGAGAAAAAAAAAATGGTATAGATTACCCTGAACAATTAATCCCCTAAAAGTATTATCTAACTAAATAGCTTGACGATATTACTCACTTAATAAGTCCCTGTATTTTTTTATGTGGACACTATAACTAAATAACAAAAATTACTCTCACAAACATCGCAACTAAATTAATACATGGAAGAGTTTCTCGTTATCTTATTGCATAGAATATTTTACTTATATTATCAAAGCACGCATCGTTAGTTTTTATTACGAAGTATAAAAGATAGTAAAAATAATGAGTTCACAAACTAAATAACACATCAAGTTTTTACCAAAACACTCTGAATATCCGGTGTACTAGGGAAAACACTCCGCTAATAAATATACAAGGAAACCTATTCCGAGACTAGAAAAAGCATATGCTACAGTTCACGCCAATATTTTAATTTATAATAAAATTAAAAAATTACCCGATATCATAAAATATAACATGTCATGATGGGAAAATAAACGGTGGTCGTGATTTACCGTTCCCGCAGCCGGTACATTAATTCGCACGTGTGCCTACGTCCAATAAGTTTAGCTGAAAATCTTTTGATCCTTCTGCTGTTGAGTTTACATCGGCCATCATACTACTATGGTTAAACTGACCTAATTTATGACCGCTTCTTAAGAGAGCTTACTTAAGGATGTTTGTATCTTTTATGTAGATTAGTCGATTATTAGCTGTAAGTGAAGGTATTTTTTGACGTCTGTGATATATGTGTTTACACCTCAAAAACTGGTTTTTGTGTGGAATCTTACTCTGTCACGTAGTTAGGTTTTATTATAAATGAACTCGTGTTATTTTGCCCTATATTATGCCTATAATATTAGTGGCATTATGCGTGATTTTGGGTTAGAAATGATAACAGAGAATTTAAATTCTGCGATGATACTAAGATTCACTACAAATTTCTTGGCTCTATAAAATGCTAGAGTCGATACAATGAGTGCAGTGTCTCGGAACATGTCCAGTGACAATGATTAGACGAGACTAGATGCTGTAAATTGCTCTCATTAATGAAGACACCGCAATACATCAATCGGCTTGTGACCATGGCTTGTGTAACCAGGCTGAAACTTCCAACGTATACAGTAAGCAAAAATGCGATCTATATCAGTAATACATTATATTATATCTAGCTATGAAAAAGCTATAAAAAGTTCATCACTATTTTGTCAGTACAATGAAATAATCAGTCCCTCTAATTACGTATTCCGAAAGAGCAAAACGTTATCAATTTTTTTTTCGAAATGACTATGTTATTGACCCAGCAAGGTCTTAACAGCTTCACCGGACTACTAAGGCAAGCGCTTAAAGCACTCAGCCGATTTTATTTTGGCAACCAGCTCAAGGGTGCACGGCACACATCGGCTTGGCTGTTGCCTGTTGCATGTAAAATAAGTATAAGTGTACCAAGCATATACGCCTCAACAACTCCTCCATATATTTATAATCAGAAAATTTTTCAGTTCGATATGGGAAAAAAAGTAAACCCTTCCACTTTCATGTGTAAGCGTGTAGCGTGCACGTGTGTGGGGGTGATCGTGTAGTGTTGTAGCAGTGATGTATATTTGTGTGTCACCGTATCACGCAAGCGACGCACTCAAGGGCTCCCTACCGAAGGTTCGAACCTAGCCTTGAGCCGCTGCTGTGGGAGGCCTAATCGGGTGAAAACGTTATCACATCGACATGAAAATGGCCATAATGCAAACTAAAATATGTCCTTTACATGCTTACTCATAGGAATATTTTGCTGTGACAAACCATTATCGTTGTCTGCTAAAGGATCGTAAAACATTTGAACAACTAAAAGGTATAGTGGAATCAATACCTTACATATTTTGATAACATGAGAGACGGAGATGTGGATGGGAATTACGTCAGTTATCCTTTTTGCAATACCTTGATATTTATTACAAATAATAATACACATACAAATGCATAACAAACTTTGAGCACACCTAATACTATCACTATATTATACCTATACGTAGATAGGTACTATAATATAACATAAAAAACGGGTGTAACGAAGAAAATGTGACCAAATCTCCCCTTTAAAGTACGACCAAGTAACGAATTACAATGACCTCTGAAAAACTGAACGCAAATCATTAGAGAATATATCCGAATTTTTATTCTTCTGTACGATTTTTTTTTTTTAATATTTTCTTTGCATACAAACGCAAATAAAGAATTCGCCGAACAGGTGCAGTCATTCTGAAGTGATGCGCTTACATTACATAAATTTGACAACTTTTCATTTATATAAATCTATTGTAAATTAATAAATACCAAGCCATCTTGTACGTAATTATTTGTAATAGTGAAATTAGTTTCATTTGCACATAATAACAGTCGTCAGGCACAGATAATCGATGGGTACTTATCGAGTAAACAGTGTTGCGGCGTGCTATAGAACCGGTGCTCTTTACTCTTTAGTAATGATTGGATCTATATCTGGTGCTGCGGATGGACCGCAGGTGTTTTCTGACAAGCAAAATAAACTGAGCCGTAATCGATTTCAGAGTTTTAGAGCTAACAGTTGTTGTTAAATCGATTGATTCTCTATTATGTTTAGGTAAGTGGGTATAATCGAGTGTGGTCGAAAGATTCAGTCGGTTTTTATTTTTAGTTTCTGTTTAGTGGCAACCTGTAATCTCGAATTTAAAGTCCGTTTACACATAGAGTTTATATTTTTGATTTTTTTACTGTTGTTTACGAATACGTGAATTATATTGTTGTTAGGTACACTACGCTTATCAAATGTTAGTTTTATGACGGAACAGATCTAAATTATCCTTTTTTAGAGCATACATATAGCATTATACCTACATAGCTACCTTCTACGGTATAAAATAGTGTTATAAAAAGAAGAGATATGATTTTTTGAATGAAGTGTGAATTAATTAAGTAAAAAAATGCTCAACAGATTCTAGAGATACTCTCACGTCTAGAAAGCTAAATTATCAACGATTTAAATGAATTATTTTTAAAATCTATATTAATGCGTGCTCAGCCGCTAATAAAACTTTAAAAATATTTTATAATTTAGTAAATTACCTACTATTTATGGAGTTAAGGCATCATTTAGGTATATAAATATATCTACACTAAAATTATAAAGAGGTAAAGTTTCTGAGTTTGTGACGTTGTAGGGAGTAATCTCAGGAACTACTGATCAGACTTGAAAAAATCTTTCAGTGTTAGAGAGCTCATTTGTTGAGGAAGGCTGTAAGCTATATATCATCACGCTAAGACCAATACGAGCAGAACACCATTGAAGAATGTTCCGGATTCGATTTTCCTTTTGAGAGATTCCGTTACGTGTTAGTTCGTTAAGTGATGTTTATTGGTCATATTATCAAAAATAATTATGAATTCTTATTAATATGTAGGGGAGAGTAGGTTAATTGAGAACGGCGGGTAATTGGGAACAGTTAGATAAATAGTACATCTCCCCGTACTACACTGTCGCGAACCTATTCTACGGCCGAATGCAGAGCCATTCATTGCGTATGCGAAAGTGGGATTGAAAGGATGCACTAGTTTTATCACGGTAAGTCGAACAATTATTTTTGTATTTTTGGTATAATTTCCGTCTTCAGTTATAACACATGTAAGTATCATATTTTTGAGTTCAGAGGTATTGTGTTTTTGCTCATATCGTACATACAGTAGGTATATGTTTTCAAATGCAACATAGATTGAAGGTAATAAAAAATGCTTTTGAGAGTGGCGGCAATTTTTATGTATATTGACTGGCATTAGGTGAGTAATTTTGGACGTTCCCAATTACCCTTTACCCTCCTATTTACCCAGAGTACTGCTGATTGATTGTGTAAAAATATTTAAACCTTACAAATGATTTCAGATGCCTCGTAATTACGTAAGAAAGATCGATCAAACGTCTTTCTTAATTACCTCATACCATTTCCATTTCCCCCATGGGATGATCTCAATTACTCCATAGGGTATCGGGTAAACAGGATCGGCAATGTTTTTTGTTATAGTTTATATTTTTATTAAAACCTAAATTTAAAATAACGTTTTATGACTACTAAGTACATAGATAACTAAAGTTTATGTAGCAATAAAATTTGATTTAGTTTATAACGTTTTTCTATTATTTTTTAGCGTTTGAAATTAAGTGTTCCCATTTCCCCCACTCTCCCCTAATGATATAATACGTAAGCCACAGCAACGCGTGGGCGGGTTAGCTAGATTACTATTAATCGAGGATTTGGTCTCATTTTCTTAAGCAGTTTTCGGCAGCTAGTCATAAGTAACGATTAGCTTACTGTTAGTAAGCAAAAAACCAAGAATTTGCTTTTATAATTTTACTTTTACATTGTTTCAATTACCTATAATATTTAGATAGTAAGTAGGTAGGTACTTATTAGGTTTCTGCTATATAGGCAATTACGTGTAGGTAATCATTGTTTCATAATGAATCGGAATTTCTGTTGTGTAATGATATGTCCTGTTGATAAGTAGGTAATTGTAACTGTCCATTTTATTCCGATGGGCTTTAACAGCTTCACCGGCCTTTACAATATCATAAGTAAGTGAAGACGCTACTCTATTGATAATGAAATATACAATATAGATGCTTATTTACTTATTCATTTTCTGTAAAATTTGGAAAACTTTAATCTCATGAAGCTGACGAATGACGCAAGCCTGGTTGTAATAAAATTAAATTCAAAGTACAAAGTCATATAAAACACATAAAAGAGGCAGTTTGTTGTAAACAAGTACAGTTGTTGGCAACATCACGATCAGTCAATGTTCGCTCACTCCATAACCTAAGCCGCAACGCCCAAACACTTCAGGCCAATAGAATCGCTTCATTAGCTAAGGCACGCCTACTGACCTGTGCATACGCAGATAACCGTGCACGATTCATGTCAGTATTTCGTCCGCTCGCGTGACAGAAGGACTACCGAGGGTGTTTTTATAATCTATGTGAAATGACTTCACTAAGTGGCGATGTAAATACGAACAAATTGAAGTTTAGTGTCGATAGTATTTTAGGTAACAATATATCGAATTCGTCTATAACGGAGATACCTCGCCCGCAAGAGCCTCCCTGTGCAGGCTGCGTTGCGGCCCTGTATCGCTGTTGTAGGGATGAACCCCCTTTATTGCAATTACCGCTGCCACTTCCATACGCACATTTACACCCTGCTTTGAGACCAACGACTGGTAAGTTGCTTATGCACTGGTACAAAAACATTGACAACAATATATACCTTTAAAATAGAGGAAAGTAACAAAATATGTGCTAGCATTCTGTTCTTTGTTGAAAAATAAGATCAGTTGTTCTTTAAGAAATATTAAACGGAAATATATCTTTAAAGATCGCGATAACTGTCTTATAAGTTTATTAATACACGACATTAGAAAAATTGAAAACAATATTACAAAAACGGCACTAAATATGGCACTGATACCTACTCGAATATACACTTATTTATTTTTAAAGTATAGTGATAATTTTTGTATAATAGTTTTTACTAAAAATAGCAAATATTTACAGATTGTTTAACATATCTTTATGAAAAATCTACAACATTCCATTTATTTTATAACAGACTTATTATATTTTTTTCTACTTTTATAATTTTTCTTAATGGTCTTTCATTACCATATAATATTCAAAAACAACATTTAGCGCAATTGAAGCACATACTTTAAAATTATTGTTAGTCATAAGTTTTAATAGTAAATAAATATACAAAAGTCTACTAATAATAACATTAATTACAGAACTATATAAACAAAACTAAAATCTAAGAAAGTTTATATATTTCAATGTTTGAAGTATTTGAAACAAATAAATAAAATAACAGTCGCTCAAGTAGGGAAGTTACTTAATTTAGAAAGTTATTACATATAACTATCGCAATGCATACAATTATTTGTTGTTAAAATATCAAATTATTTAATTGAAATATTACAACAACCCAATGAATAATTAAACATCCTTTACTTAGTTGACAACTTTGATCATTTATTCATAACTAAAGGTTTTACAGTTTTAAAAACCACCTATTTAATGTAAAAATGTAACATGATTTAAAAAAGCATTATAAAAAAATGGTTTTATTGTAGGTACGTCTTCACTGGAATTACACATTGAGATTAAATATTTAATAAAAGAAAATACTAACATAATAAGTTGCTATAATACTAATAAAGATAGAATATATCATTTTAAATACTATCCTGTTTTTAATACAATAAATCCAATACACAGCATTACAACAGTTCTATTTTTTTCTCGAACTGACTACGCTATTGACCCAGCAAGGTCTTTACAGCTTCACCGGACTACTAATTGACAGTTCTAACTTATCCCATGTTTTATTCATTATACATACATTAATAAATAACAAATCTTTCATATTATTTTGAGCTTAATAACGTCGTGCCGCTTTGCATTTAACAAGTAGAGTGTATTGTCTCTGAATTACCTACTTACTTTTAAGGAACATTATGATATTTATTATTACAGGCCGGCATGATAGTGGCGACCGGCGATGGACAGTGTGTCAATCGGTGGTCGCTATTATTTTTGGATTG
>JACEII010000064.1:2230834-2251907 GCA_014332785.1 Antheraea mylitta | reverse complement strand
ATATTTATGGATCTGTATGTAATGCAAAATTGCATTAGAAATAAAGGAACAACAATTTAAAATAAATGGCATGTGGATACATAAACTTAAAAGTACTCGGACGACGACCGAGCCTAGCTCGGTTCTTTAAAACACATTTTTTTTATTAAAATAAACTGTTAGGTTTGCCTCACAAACTTAACTATTTTTGCCAAAAAAAATTACAACAAGATAGATTCTTTTGCTGTCACTCGGATTCGAACTGGGGTTAGACGGATTTTCGAAGCAGCCGATTTCCATCTGAGCTATTTTTGTTTTTAAAGCGGCGGCGAAATGTATCTTTATATTCTAGCTACATTTTTTCATTCCCTGAAACCTTAAATAAAAAAGTTTTCTATAAATGAAATCCTGCTAAATCGATTTATCGTCCACGAAACCACCTACGTACCTACTAAGTTTCACGAAAATCGCTGACGCGGTTTCCGAGATCCTGAATATATAACAATATAAAAATATACAAGAATTGCTCGTTTAAAGGTATTACATTAGATTAGATATTTAGAGACTAGATAGATATTCTTTCTTTGTGTATCTGCAGTTTGAAGTTCAATTAAATATCCAGTATAATAAAACTTTATTTATAGAGGAATGATTCATCAGTCTGATTTCAAAAACGAAAATGAACACAAGTTTAATACGAATTGTACTAAGCAGTGTCTAAAATTTTAAAACTAGTTGAACACATAGTTAAATGCAACATGCGTTATTACAAAAGCGAGTTTAAGCGGTCACTAGCTAAACATCTGGTTAAAGTTTCTTATCCAAGGAACTCTGAAATGCATTCCTTCAATTCAGTGTCATCATTCAAAAACGTTCCATTGCACACAGATATTTTTCAAACAATTTCAATTCATGAATAATATTTTTGTTCAGATCTTCATTACGAAAATTTACTTATTTTAAGTTACATTTACAGTTAATTGTTGTAACATTTTAGTTAAAAGAAAATGATGTAATTGTTAAAATATTCAATTTATAAGATTAATATATCACGTTAAAGTACGTGAGGTACAATAAGAGTATTAATATCAGGTCAATATATTGTAAAATGTCAATATTGTCATAGTAGTTATGATTTACTTGTAAATCTCTAATATTGTGTCGTTTACTTATTTCTTCCAAATTAATTATATCCAGGAAATTCATAATTTATTGTGAAACATCATTCGCCGGTAAACGGAAATAGAATATCACAACAATAAAATAAGGACTGTCAACTTAGACAAGAGTTAGAGAACATTTAAATTAAAAAAGTTTGATTACAAACGATGTTCTTTTGTAATCAAACTATTTTAAACATGTATTTAACTTATGTGTAATAATACGGTGTAAGTTTATTTAATTTGCTCACACCAATAAATTAGATGTAATCTTATCTTTATATATAAATTTCTTCTGTACGTGTGTATGTGACTGAACTCGTCCTAAACGGCTAGACTGATTTTGATGAAATTTTGTGTGCGTGTTCCAGTGGATCCGAGAATGGTTTAGATTCGCAAGTGGACCCCGTAGGTGACGCTGCAGTTGAATTTTAGATTTTTTTTTTATTATCAAGGCAGGGCAACGTCCGCCTGACCAGCTAGTTTGCATATAAAAATAACAGGAATAATAATTCGTCCCATGATTGTTTTCTTATTGAAAATGTAGAATACCTATAGAATAAACTACATTATTCCTGGTATGTTTTAACAATAGTGACTTATGTATTTACGTATGAAACTTTTCTGTTACTAGTTCATGTCAGTATGATTAAAACATTTCTTTGAAGTATGTAGTTTAAGGCAAATTGCGAAATAAAACTGTAATTATTAGAATTTATGACAATAATTATCGCAAATGAAAAATATGAACTTACACGTAGGTACACCTAATCTCATGCGATAATATGTGTTATATGTACACACTCGTACCTATATGTACCATATGTATTATGCACTCGTATATTGACATAATAAAATTCCTTTCCTCAATAAATTAAAAGTTAACTCGTTATCAAATAGTCTGTGAAGTGGGTGTTTTTACCTCTGGTAAAATAAAATATGTATGAACTTTATTAACATTCAACAACATTTAGTATTTTTATCGATTTAAAAAAATGCATATTGAACATTTTCGAACATAAAAGTTTTTGTTGCAATTTTTTAGCATAAAAAATTGTCGAACAAACAGTTTATATATTAATTGTGTACCGTTCAAATTAGCATTACAATAATTATTCTATTTTTATATCTAGCTGTAGACAGTAATCATTGTCAAGAAAATAATGGTTACTCTTAGTCTGCAAATGTTAAATGAAACCCAAAAAAGAATAATTATTACGTAACTGTGCAAAAATCTGCACAACAACTAGGTATTTGAGTTCCAAAACGGATACAAGATTTTAGGGTTAATGGTTTGTTTATTTACTTGCTTGAATAAATGTAATTTTTAACGAACTGTCAGTCTATCTCTAAATTGATATTATCGAAATATAACCAGGAATATAGTTTCTTGGCGTAGGAGTTTTAACCAGGTAATAAACGTAAGAAAATGCCCTACTACCAAACTAAATATTCAACGCGCTCGGAGTTGTTTATAGAATTTTATAAATCATTGTTCGCTTCCATAGCCGATTGTTTACCTCAAGTTCCTTTGAGTCAAACAGACAAACAAACCTAGAAATCGATGTTTATATCATCTAAGTTTCAATCATTTACAATTAAAATATATTACTGATTCACTCTATAATAGCCTTTTGACACCAACACCCGCTTGACATGGCACTTAAATTCACAATCCGGCAAATCGGTAATATCCTTTGGATCTTTGTTATAGAACCTCACACTAATTCCTAAATACTATTAGGTACCCGTTTTACTAAGTCTAAAACATGGGACAACCAGTTTGTCAAAGTTCCTGGTGTTTAGATTATGCCGGCCTTTTACGAAATCCAGCGTTTCAAGTTTCTTTCGGGCATACGAGTACATTAAATTATCAAGAATGTATTGGGAGGGCAGAGTTAAGATAAAGCGACAAATCGAAAAAGCGAGAAATCAGACAGCAACCCCTAAAATTTTATGATCTACAATTTTATTAACGTAATAGAGCCTACGACAATATTTTTGACCGTACTGATTATATTTATAGATAAACAGAAAACTTAATTATAAATAAATGCCAATTCTTGAATTCTACAATAATATTTTAACCTGGTGTTGTATTATAAAATCTTAACTGTATTATAAGCAAGTCTAAACTTAAAACCATACTTATAGCGGCTGAAAAAATTAACGACGACTATATTCGACTCATTTCAAAAAAATTTTTTAACTTTATTTTTGGCAATCAATCTTTCAGATTATTACCGTCATTGTCGAGTAATCAATAATATTACAAGCGTCGTACGATCATTACAATATCAAGCGTCGTGACAATCAATATTCTAACAAGATGGTGGATCTCTTGATAGAACCCTCCAGTGAGTTTTTGTGGCACCTCAGAATTTCATGCTCCGTGGTATTATTTTCCATTCACATCACTTATGCACAATAAACTAACATATTACATAAAACACCACTAACTTTACACAATAAGTAACACAAGGTTATGAATAAAATATAAAATCCACTACATGACAGACTGAAATCCCGCCAAAAACTCCATTTCAAAATTATCGAAATCCAACTTTAGCTGATTTTTCATTTTAAGTAATTTTTCCAAGTCTTCAAATTTTGTGTATGCAAAATGTGATCATCATAAAAAAATCCAAAAACCATATAAACGACAAAATTTTGACTTCGTTCTCGGTGTATATAAACTGAAAATTGTTTAAAAATGAAAAATGTTACATGATCGATTAGAATTGGATTAGCTCATTTTGATATTTCAACCAATTTCTATTACAGAATTACACATCTTCCTATATTTATCTAAACAATCAATTTCTTATAAAACACAACAAATCACGCAAAATATCGCTAACATAGGCATATACAGCTCGTCCATCTCGGTTGTTCTCGATTTTCGTTGGGCGTACAATCCTCTTGTCCATAGATATCCCGCAACGTGCCTCATGACCCTTCTGCACAATTGCTTTATTCTCACTTTGCATACTATATGACCTAACTCTATAGTTCTCTCTTCTTTTTCAGATTGCAAGGATAAAAAATATTTGAGTTTTATAATAAGAAAGAGGATGAGAAACAGGCAATAACTTGCATTGCCTCTCTTACATATCTATACTAATCTATAGGTACTCATATTATAAAGAGGTAAAAGTTTGTGAATTTGTGACGTAGTAATGTGTAATCTCAGGAACTACTGGTCCAATTTGAAAAATTCTTTCAATGTTATATAGCTCATTTACCGGCGATGGTTATAGGCTATATATCATCACGCTAAGACCATAGCAGCGTAGCACAAATGTAGAATGCTTAAAAATCGGGGTTTTTTTCCTCGTGAGAGCTTCTGCTGCGTGTTAGCGTTAGTCCAAAGTACCTACTCCACGCGAACGAAGTCGCGGGTAGAGGCTAGTATATTAATAAAAGTACCCAAGCTAAATTTTGCTAATTTGTTTGGTACTACTGTACAAATTATTTATCTAATATTTTTTTTTTTTTCTCGAATTGACCTAGCAAGCTCTTACCCTATTTAACTTCACCAGACTAGATTATTTATCTAACTTCGTGTGGATTGAACTGCATGTCTGTTTTTCAAATAATAACATTAGTAATTTAACTTGTCTACTTACCCAAAAATATCGTTTGAATTTCAATTACCTCTTAAAAATCCCATACTTCTACAATAATAATTTGTTACAATAGTCTTTATTAGGTGTAAATAGGAAAGAGTATAACAGTAGATCTATTTTAAACGGACATTACACTAAAAAAATTAATATGATATACTAAGCTATATTGTTTCTGATAAATCAATAGATTTGTTAAAAAGTTCATGTAAAAGTTAAACGTAGAAGGTGTTAACGCTATGGTCCAAAGATAATAAACACACCAGACCTTGAGACAGACTACCTCATAAGTGTAGCTGTCGAAACACACGTATAAATAATGCTTGGCGATACATTTTCAACTTAAGTGTAGTATTACCGTAACATAATGTTATCACTGTATTGTTCTTCACCGAAACTACCAGCTTCCAAAATAACAAAGAATTATTCAATACGTTATTAGAAGAAAGATTCATATGTATTGTAGTCATTGACCATAATCCTGTACTAAAGTAAGGTAAGCAATGAATGATTGCTATGAAAATTTATAAATAGTTACATATTCAATTGAAAAATTGCGTAGCAGTATACGCTAAGTTGCTCATTGTTTATGTCACAACTTTATGTTTTGGAGGAAAAACGTATTTTGGATATTTACTAGACTTAACTTTCTTTTTTTTTTCAATATGAGCTCTAATCAAATCGTCGCATAATAAATTAATTGATGGTGAGTTTTCAGGAAATTATCATATTTAGAGACAAATATTGATCTAATAAAAAAAAATCTTTACTCTGAAAGTTATAGGGGTAATCACAACATTTAAATCATTTTAAAAATTAAAACTGCGGTCTAATCTGTTCAATATTATAACCTCTAACTTTTCTGTTCATTTTACAAGAAAAACTATGAATTACACTATAAACAAGTTAAAATCACCTATCATAATCACGTGCATTTAGATAAAACTTCTACACATACTAAAGAGTATTCCGTCAATAATCGCGCAAAATTAATCTTCACATCAAAGCTAAAGATTAATTAATTAATTTATTATTATTCATCTCTGATAAAAATACGCGACTACGCGATTAATTGAACGGTTGAAGCTGAGTTAATAACGACCACTCGTTAATGCGATTACCAGCTTTTCCGCATTCGATACTAAATATCAAATTATTTGTGAAAGAAAGTTTAGGTACCAAATTAATTGTAAACCTTTTTATATACTAACAAAGAAAACGAAATAAACTTACCCGTTTAACTACGACTTTAGAATGAACGAAAGTACCAACCGAACGTTAATCTGTCAATATTTTTGAAGATCTCTTTACCATCTCCTTATTCACTTTTTATATGGATTTTTTTCAACCCAGAGTTTCACGTATCCGTATGATTTTTGAAACACCTTATTTCATACAAACCTTGTCCTTTTTCTTTTTTTTACGTTGGGAAGTCTTGTATGGATATACCACCCTCCGGGAGGAGAAAGTGGGTTATGTCCGACTCGCACGGACTAAAACCCGACGGTGTACCGCCAGACGCATGGTAGGAGCAGCCAGGGATCGAACAGACAGCAGGTTTTACCTGAAAAACTGCTCCTACAGCATACTGGCGAGTGAACACCAGGCTTTGCCCTACTGTAGAGAGACTACTGGGTACACAACAAGTCGCCTCCCCTGTGCAATGAGATGGGCCCCCGACCCATCCGCTCAGGTTCAGCTACATACAAACCTTGTCCTGACAATAAAAAAAAAGATTTATTTTTATAGATTCAGCCCTTGCTAAGTACCGGCAATTTATTTCTACCTTTATACTAGCGGACCCGGTGGACGTTATCCCGCCCTGATAAGAAAAAAAACCTTGTCAAATTATATACTTAAGAATTCCTCATAAATGTAAAGTCTATCGATGAAAACTGCATGAAAATCCATTCAGTAGATTTTGAGTTCATTTCCAACAGACAGACAGACGTGGCAGAGGACTTAGTTTTATAACATATAGTGATATTAACTATACCATTTTGTTTTCAATTCTAGTATACCGTCTACCACTACCTTCTTCATCGCCTCCGCAAGCTTCTGCGCCACGCTGTGACGTCACTTCGAGTGGTAAAAGGAAACGTTCATGGTCACGGGCAGTGTTTAGCAACCTACAGCGCAAAGGATTAGAGAGACGATTTCAGATACAGAAATACATAACAAAGCCTGATAGGAGACAGCTGGCAGCTACTTTAGGGCTTACAGATGCTCAAGTAAATATAGACTTACTATTATATTAAAATTGTTTTTTCTAATTATATGTATATTACCTTCGTGTATTACCTCAACAATTTGGTTCAATATAAGCAATAATTCTTAGAAAGCTAAAATGCTATAAGTAAATGCTGCCTCAGTATTTTTTTCCTTGAACTGACTACGCTATTGCCCTAGAAAGGTCTTAACAGCTTCACCGTAATACACGCTGCCTCAGTAAAACATCATTGAATCTTTAACGAGCAATTTGATTGTAGCTTTCTTAAAGTGGTATAAGAACTATGAAAGATCCCATCACAAATAAAACATATTTCTTTTAAAGTTTCATTATTATTATACTTCTAAAGATACTTATTATTAAAAGATACAGGTATTCAACTAAGAAAAATGCAAGATTTTGGAAATAATAACAGATTTATTACTCATGAATACAACTAGTCTTAGCAATGATTTTAATATGTCAATATTCCTTTGAATTAATCAATATCAAAACAAAAGGCACTTCTAACCATAAATAATAATTAGAAAGATCTTAGATATTCAACCTCATATCATGTCTTAATGCCGACACTGTTGTTATTATACAAAAAATCACTTCATAGATTAAACGATGCTTACATTATAAAATTCGAACCCACTTACTTCAATATGTTCATTATAATCTATACTAATATATAAAGCTGGAGAATTTCTTTGTTTGTATGGTTGAACGGGCGAATCTCAAGAACTACCGGTCTGATTTGAAAAATACTTTTTCCTTGTTAGATAGTTCATTTATCGAAGAAGGCTTTAGGCTACATACCATCACGTTAGAACAGGAGCGGAGCAGCAATGAAGAATGTTTCAAAATCGAGCTATTTTTCTACTTGCGTTATATATATTTGAATACTAGCTTTTGCTAGTGGTAACGTAATTATAAAATTAAAATACAGCCCTTGACTGAACATGAAGTTTGCTGTAAGGGTTAGAATTTAAAAAATCGTTTATTTTTGAGTTTATCCCTTAAAAAATCCAAGAAAAAAACAATAAATTAGACTGTCAGTATGTAAATGATTCTGTGTGTTAATATTTTATTAATCTCATAATTGCGATGAATATAATCTTAATCATTTGATCAGGTCAAAGTGTGGTTTCAAAATCGTCGAATGAAATGGCGACACACGAAGGAAGGCAGAGGTGGAATCGCAGGCGCTGCCCCGAGTATCCCTGGACGAGATGCTGACTCCTCAACCAACGATGACAACGAAGAAGTGGATGTAGATACACTTAGCGACTAAGAACTGCCCATCATACAATCAAATGATGATGCAGATTGTAAATATAATTAAGTATTATTATTTTATAGACATTTATAATAAAGACATTGTTTAAATAAAAAGACATAAGGTCTTTTATGAATAATAACTGTTTTTTCATTACCTTTACGTTTTAATCTTAAACCAATAGCTGATGCTCTTGTTTGAGTATTAAATAACAGCTTCCAAGGGCAAATTAGACTTTTTATTTTACATAAACAGGGACACCATGGGGCTATAGGTTATTTGACATCGACACCATAACTAGTATAAGTTCTCAATCATCTTTTAAAACGCACATTTTGGGTATTGTTTGTAAATAGTACGAGACAACTAATTCCTTTACTTGTTATAGTTTAAAAGATTTCCGTTAAATGTTTTTGTATTTGTCCTTTACTGTGTCAACAAAGTTTCGAAGGACCATATCAGTGGGTGACCATGACTTAAAAGTTATCCATATATAAATTTACAATTATCTTTTAATTATTGTTCATAGATTGGATGTTTATCTACAGGAGCATATATGTCCATGACAACATACGCGTTATTTTTAATTAGATTACGCAGAAACGTTTGCAATTTTATTTATTTGCAGGAAGTTAATATTCAAAAGGGATTCAAAAATCAAAAACATACATATAAATTATAACTTTATAATTAAATACTTTAAATAATTAGTCACAAATCTGTAACAAATATATATAAAATTTTATTAATGAATACATCAAGATATCTTACATTTAATTACCCAACTGGTGGTTTCTCTACAATTCAGAAAATCAAAATATTTAATTTCTATAATTCAATTAATTGCATATACTCTAATCTCAACTACAACTATACAAATAATATATTCAGTTAAACACGTAATTGAATATACATCATAAATCGTATGGGCTTATTTAATCTCCAGTTCAAATTAGAGAACACGTACTGTAGTCTTCTGTTTGCAAACTAACACTCGTTTATTTTTCATTTTTTAAGCGTGTTGTACTCACTCGAAAAGTATTTAAAATGTATTTATAATAGTTACATCTACGCCTCTTACTATTTTTTATTATAAACCACATTAGAGGACCACGTTAACAAACTTCTTTCCGAACTTTATTTAAATAAATCCTAAATACTTTAAATTTCTAAATGAAACAAAAATTCATATTATTTACAAAAATCGTGGTATCGGCCATATTTATTGTATGTCACCTAGAAGCCAAACTAGTAACCACTAGGGATGATCGATATTCATCGATGTTTAGCTGAAAACAATCGATATTTTGACATCGATACTTTTGAACCGATGTTGACAACGATGTTTTCTAATATCGATCATCTCTAGTAACCACCACGTTATTAAAAAAAAAACACGCGAATTATGATAGATTTATAGGTTAAAAATAAATATTCCGTTGGATTCAAAGAGATATAATTCAACGAACAGAGAGAGTACAATTCAGTGACACAGTAAAAACCGGAAGGACAAATATAAAAGTGACATTGACATTAGTGACATTAATGACAATACATTGTTAGAGACCCAGATATACAAAACAGCAGAGTATGCTACAAACGATCATTATTCTTGACCTAATTTATTTATAGCTTTGTGTTTACATATATAGCTCTAACACTACCCCTTAAACCAATGTCATAAATACTTAGTAAATACAATACACTGTCTATAAACTTTAATACAATGTGGAATGTATATAAACCAAATTATAAGAGTAATTTACAAATTATATAAACATAATTCTTTTACAAATTTATCATGTTTCTCTTTTGTCAAAGGTTTTGTCAATAAATCTGCAATCATTAAGTCTGTTGACAAATACTTAACATTAACAATGTTCTTGTTTATATTTTCTCTAATGAAATGATGTCTCATATCAATGTGCTTAGTTCTACTATGATACATACAATTAGTAGTTAATTTTTGAGCAGATTGGTTATCATTATATAACATTACATTACAATTAATATTCAGCAATTCATTAAGAAAATTTCTTACAAAAAGAGCTTCTTTACAACTATCAGAAAGTGCCATGTATTCAGCCTCTGTGCTAGAGAGAGCAACAGTTTTTTGCTTACGACTTTCCCAAGAAATCAGTGAATTACCAAGCTTAAAAACAAAACCAGTGAAGGACTTACGGTCGAGTTCATTTCCACCCCAGTCAGCATCTACATAAGCAGTTACGTTCAAACCACTCTTCTGAAAAACTAAACCATAGTTTATTGTACCTTTAAGATAGCGAAGAACACGTTTCAAAGCTTTCCAATGCTGTTCAGAGTGACACTCATTAAATTGACTGAGCATACTCACAGCATGAGCAATATCTGGTCGGGTACACACTGCTATGTACATAAGACAGCCAAGCAAATTCCTGTAATAGGAATTTGTACTTTTATTATCACACTTTTGTAATTTAATTCCTTTTTCTAATGGTGTTTTAGCAGGCTTACAATCTGTCATGTTGAACTTCTCCAATACTCTTCTTATGTATCCTATTTGATCAAGTGTAACTTTATTTTGACTTTTATTTATCCTCATTCCAAGAATGTGATGTGCAGATCCTAAATCCTTCATCTCAAATGTGTTCATAAGTTCACATTTTACCTTTTCTTTTAACGATGAATTATTAGAAAACAATAAAATATCATCCACATATAGTGCAATTATTATTAAGTCACTCTTAGTATTTATATAATAAACACATGGTTCTGAAGTCATCCTTTTGAAGTGCATTTTCTGTAGTAACACCTCGTTTATTCTCTCATACCACATTTTAGAAGCTTGCTTCAAACCATAGATAGCTTTATTTAGTTTGTACACAAAATGTTCTTTACCTTTTACTATGAAACCCTCGGGTTGTTCCATATATATATCTTCATTTAAGTTGCCATTCAAAAAGGCAGTCTTAACATCAAGATGATCTATTTCCATATTATATTCAGCAGCAATAGCAAGTAGAGTTCTAACAGTTGAGTGTCTTACCACCGGAGAGAATGTTTCTTCATAGTCAACCCCATACTTCTGTGAGTAACCTTTTGCTACAAGTCGTGCTTTGTAGTTCAAAAGCTCACCATTGAGACCCCTCTTCTGTTTAAAAATCCATCTACACTTAATTGGTTTCTTATTCTTTGGTTTCTCCACTAGAGTCCAACATTTGTTGTCATAAAAAGATTTATACTCATCTTTCATCGCAGTCTTCCATTGAGCTGCGTCAATGCCTGACAAAGCTTTCTGCACAGTTTCTGGTTCATCATCTCCGTTGCATAGTTTTTGAACCAACAGGACAGATGTTCCAGCCTCATCGAGATCTTCATATGCTGATGAATCTGATGTCATCTCAGCCAGAGTTGAGCAACCTGGAGAGTAAGTGGGATCCGCAGAAATATTTGTTTCTAAAGTGGTATCAACCTCACTGTCTGAATCATAAACTGTAATTGTACTCAACCTAGTTCTTTGGTCATCAGAAAACTCTGGTCTTACAGTGGATGGTTCAGACTGGCTCGGCTCAATTTGTTCAACAAGTTTCCCCCTTGTATTATTTTGAGAAAGTTCATTGAACACAGAGTCAAAATTATCATCATGTGACCTATTATCGAAAAATTTATTCTCTAAGAAAATCACATCTCTTGCTTTGACACATTTGTACAAATTTTCAGGATCTATCAAACGATAACCTTTTGCACTTTCACAGTATCCAACAAAAATATGCTGCTTGGATTTTGAATCCAATTTCTTTCTATTTGGGGTTACGGCATATGCAACGCACCCAAAAATACGTAAATGACTAACATTTACCTTTTGATTGCTCCATTTTTCCTCAGGCACTTGTCCAATTAGCGCCTTACTCGGTGTCCTGTTTTTGAGATACACAGCAGTATTAACAGCTTCTGCCCAGAACTTATTGTCCAAGCCGGCATCTCTTATCATGCACCTGGCTTTCTCAACAATAGTCCTGTTTGCTCTCTCTGCCACACCATTTTGTTGAGGAGAATACGGGACCGTTGTGTGATGTTTGATTCCGTTATCTTTCAGGTAAGCCTGTAATTTATTATTAACAAATTCACCACCATTGTCACTACGTATAATCTTAATCTTGTGGTTTGTTTCATTTTCCACTAAGGCTTTGAAATTTCTAAAATGTTCAAAGACTTCATTTTTGTTACTCAAAAAATAAACAAATGTTTTTCTACTGAAATCATCAATGAATGTCAGAAAATATCTACTACCACCAATAGATTTATTTGGCATTGGTCCACACAAGTCAGTGTGCACCAATCCTAATAACTCTGTCGCTCTTGTATATGACTTTTTAGGAAAGGGAGCACGAGTCTGCTTACCTTCAATGCAGGCTACACACGGATTAAATGTATTGGAATTATATTTAATACCTGTGACCATTCCTTTATTCATCAGCGCCATACTCCTGGAGTTCAAGTGGCCAAGTCGACGATGCCATATTTCCTGTGACTCCTCTTTTACTATACCTTTTGATGAGCTCGACGAAGAAGTCATTAAAGTCTTATCGCTAGACAGCTTTTCTTTGGTAACTGTACTGTAAGAAGCAAAATTAGTATTGCCTACCCCCACACACAAAGGCTGATTAATGGCATTAAGTTTATATATACCATCCCTAAGAGTGGCAGTTGCCAAGACTTCATTCTCATAAGATATAATACATTTCTGTTTACTAAAAGTTACTTTATAACCTTTCTTCACTAAACAACTTACAGAAAGTAAATTCGCTGAAAGACTAGGTACATAATAAACATCTTTGATTGTTTTCACACTGTCTTTTAGTTTGACACACACATTACCTTGTCCTGCTGTTTGTAATTTTTCACCATTTGCAACACTCACTTGTGACGGGTTTGCTTCATGAAAATCACAAAATAATTCTCGGTTATTACACATATGGTTTGATGCACCACTATCGACATACCATACACCGCTCTGGAAGCTGACGGAGAGTGCCGTAAGGAGAGAGTTAGCTGAATCCTTGGGTGGTCTAACTCTATAAGACTGTTTGTCTTTTTCTGGCTTCTTATTACTATTCCTCGGGCAGTCTTTAATAAAATGTCCAGTCTTCTTGCACTTAAAGCATCTAGGTGTTTTTCTAGTTGTTGTGAATGCCATGGTATCTTCAGTTTTATTCCTGCGGTCATATTCATGTAATAATTTACCTTTGACTATGTCACTAGACAACTTTAGATTTGAATTCTCAAGCGCCATAATGAGTGGATCATAATCACTTGGTAACCCACTGAGCATGATGACAGCCAAAAACTCATCATCAAGAGATGAATTTATATCAATCAGTTGCTGTGACAACTCCTGCAGCTTGCCAAGGTAGCTCTCCATGCTACCATGTTCTGTCAATTTTGTACTGAACAATTGTCTCAATAAGCTTAGTCTTCGGCAGAGCCCTTTATCCTCATAGGCTTTGCTCAGATTGTTCCACGCCTCACGTGCATCCTTTGCGTTCCTGACATGAGTAAATGCACTTGGTTGTATTGACAAACAAATTCTCGCAAGCGCCTTCTGCGTTTTTTTAATATCTGAATCACTCAATGTTCCTTTCTGCTCACCATCAATAATATCCCACAGGTCTTCATGGATTAAAATCATTTTCATGCAAAATTTCCACGTTGAATAATTATCCATGCCTTTAAGTTTCTCAATGGTGTGCAATGTTGAAGCATCTCCTGCCATTTTGTATCCACACGTACACGTTATAGTTTATTTTGTAAAAATTTTACGGTTATCGTGTAGATTACAATTCCTGGGCCCATAACCTGATAGATTTATAGGTTAAAAATAAATATTCCGTTGGATTCAAAGAGATATAATTCAACGAACAGAGAGAGTACAATTCAGTGACACAGTAAAAACCGGAAGGACAAATATAAAAGTGACATTGACATTAGTGACATTAATGACAATACATTGTTAGAGACCCAGATATACAAAACAGCAGAGTATGCTACAAACGATCATTATTCTTGACCTAATTTATTTATAGCTTTGTGTTTACATATATAGCTCTAACAAATTAAATGTCAATTAACAAGCAATATTAATTATATAAATTTACAGACACATTAACAATAACGTTATTGTCATATAGCGTGCGACCGAAATCCTGAATATATCCTTGATATCTATTAAAACGAAGATGCTGCAAATATTTAAGCAAGTATTCAATACGTATTTAACTTCTTTTGTAATAACACCGATATCTTTAGTATCTGTCTAAATTTCTACCGTATTTACATATATATCTATGAATGCATTATTGTATAGAGAATTAACATTCCAAGAAAAAAATAACCGATAAATAACTATTTGCCTATATCTAGTTTATATTAGATTATACTCTACACTAAAAATGTTTGTCGATTAAAGAAGAAACAATATTGTACGATCTTGTGTTGTCGTGAAGCTTCGATGTTATGCATTAAGTGTGGTTACAAACACATTATCGTTTTGTGTTGTATTGTGTTGTGTTGTGTCGTGTGGTGTGGTGTCGTGTCGTGTCGTGTCTAGTGACGAGTAAACAACTCGATTTTAGATTAACAATTATCTATTTTATTTCGATCACTGGGTGGTTTAGACAACTCAAAAAAGAAGTCGTCAATTTGTTTGCATTTTTCTTTAAGTTTGTTATTTCAGAATTTTGTCATTTATACGATCTGGAAAATTTGTTTTTTAATAAAAATGAGGGTATTTTAAAAATGGTCCCATTTGAATGCCATTAATCCGCAGATTAGAATGAGATAATGTATAGCCATTGACATATTCGTAGGTTTATGACGATCTAAGATTAGGTAATTACCAAACTATTGTTATGGATATTCTGATGCACTTTTGGGATAGAATTTATGAAGTCAGTTTTATTTTTTCTTCAAAATTTGAATTACTGAGTCGAATAAAATTGATGAGAACATGGTTTTAACATGTGATTCTTTAAAAAATAAATCAAAATACTAGGTTTCATATCTACCGCGTGTGAACTCAGACTCGATGAATTTTATTTTTTTATAGAAAGCCCTACGAAGCATATTTATAAATATGTGTATATTTTACGTATATATTTGTACACGTATGGAGTATTGCAAATACTTTATGAACAGCTACTAACGTCACAACACAAGACAACATTGTATTCTACCTCAACTCTACAGACGTCAGTAATCTACAAGTTTCACTTTACTCCTGGAGTAATCGTCATCATGATGCGGGGGTGAACGCCCACGGCTCCAATTGGAAGACCTGTCTCCGTACCTATCTGAGGCACTGTGCCTCTGGCCCCTGTAGCCCCCTCTTTGACCATGACCCCTGGGTCTATCTAGGCCATAACTCCTATCCTGTTCCCATTTACTCTCATACTGGTTATATTCATTACGATGGCTGTCTCTTGATACATAATCTCTATTTGGGTATTTCTCATAACGATAAGTCTGTGGTCTTTGCTCATCCCTTCCCCTTCCCTCGTCTTTAAATGATGAAGAGTCTTTGTAATGGGATGTCTCTGGATAACGTCTTTTCACTTGTTGGATGAAAGGATTGTCATTAATTTCTATTTTAGGTCTTAAAGTGACAGGCTCTCTATTCGCTTCCCATACTGGGATTCGCTTTTGTTGAAGCGATGGGCTTTTTGAACGACTTCTGTTTTCTCTCTCTTTATCAGGTTGTGGAGATCCTCTGTTGTTATGAAGATAGATATTTGTAATCAATTTCAATTGAGACGAAGGGCATTCAAAAACATAATTCAGTATTATTACGGCTTATATAGTTTTCATTTTGCCTATTTATACATATACTAACTGACCCGGACACGTGTCGTTGTGGCTCAGTTATTTTTCAATAATAATAATAACATTTATTAAAACAGAACAAATGACAAAGATATACTTAATATACTAATAATATACTTAATGTATGAAATTGAATTTAATTGAGTAAAATCTGTATGAAGTACACTAGTATATCATCGTATCAACAGTAATAATCGTTGACATATGTACTAGTGTTCAACACATTGAATTAAATGTTTTACATTTGCACCATAAAATAGAGTTGAAAAAATATTCAAAATTAAACCGTGGCGCCATCTATGAGATATCTATAACAGTCGGTCCTACAGATTTCAATCAAACTAATTTAAAACGACATGACAATCGTTTAATTTGTAATTAAAAATGTTAGGTCATTAATCGAAATTCATATCATCCTATCTATGAAGTTGAATCTGATTATAGACAAATGCTAAATTTCATGACGATCGATCAAGTAGTATCGGAGTTCGTTGTGGATAAACTTCATGACATTGTGTTTTTATATAGATATTTGGAAGATAAAAATGTAGATAATAATAATAGCAATATTTATGTTACCTCGAAGACGATCTGCTTACACCACTTCTCTCTGAATCCTCTTCACTCGATCTTCTGTTTTGCAAATGTCGCATTTCTCGTTGCCTGTAAAAATATCTTAAAAGTTATTCAAACAACTCTGAAACTCCAAAAAAATGTACATTTATGAACAAGTTTTTATTACAGTTTTCTATGAAACTATACAATACATAAAAAAACACATATCTGACAAAGTTACAAAGCTACTTAATTCTATAGACGATTCTTGGAACATCATGGGTGTAAGGGGTGTCGAGTAACATCTTAAGACTTGAGACACCCAAGCTAACCTCACCTGCACGTGGTGCACCCTGCTGATCAACGAACGAGGCAATGGCGAGAGCGGGGTGGTAGGGTTATACAGCCCGACTGGGTCGCAACCACCATGTAGGTACATGGCGAAAAAGCCCGTCATAGTGACTCACTTTTGCGCGTCGAGTTTCGGGCTCAGCCTGTGCATATCCAGTACCGGGTGACTTTCGTCATTATGGCCGGCATGACAGCAGCGACCGACGATGGATGATCTGTCTCGCGGTGGTCGCCACTGTTCTTGGATTGTACTATGCCTACCATCAGGCATAGTGCAGTCACTTTGTCGTGCTTCAATAAAAAAAAACATTATGTAAGAAAACAGTTACATTTTTCGATTTCTAATAATCAGAAACAGCGAGGTATATCAAATAGGTGGTGATTTTTTTAACATTCACCGAAAATAATCCACGTAATACACAAGGGAGTTAAAAGAATCTAGTAACTAGTTAAGAAGAAGGTAATAATTACTACTGTACCAGTGCCATAGCAATTGTTATTATACCGCGAGATTAATGAAATAGTACCTGGACGACCGAGCCTGGCTCGGTTCTTTAAAAATCATTTTCAAATTAAACTGTTAGATTTGCCTCACAAAATTAGTATTTTTTATTATAAAAAAAAAATTAAAAAGGTATCTCTTTTGTTGTCACTCGGATTCGAACTGGGGTTAGACGGATCTTCGAAGTATCCGATTTTCATCTGAGCTATTTTTGTTTTGACAGCGGCGGCAAAATTTACCTTTATATTGTAACTATATTTTTTTATTGCCTGAAAACTCAGTTAAAAAAAGGTTTCTATCAATGAAAAAGCTAGATCGATTTATAATCCCCGAAACCACTACTTACATACTAAGTTTCACGGAAATCGCAGACGCCATTACCGAGATCCTGAATATATATATATATATATATACAAGAATTGCTCGTTTAAAAAAATAATAGACAGATAATGAGATACAGACTTGCGTCGCAGTTTGATGGCGAGTTCCCTCATCTCCTCATCCCGTCGCGCCTGACGCCGGCTCTCGCGGTCCAGCCGCTCAGCCTCCGCGCGCTTGTCCGCCCGCACTGCAACCACAAGATAACATCATAAAAAAAAACATTATAATACTATATCGTTACGAACTAACACCCATCTCCCCAACTGTTAGAGTTATTTATTGTCTTTGTGTTTAATGGCAGCACTATATTTGACCGGTTCAAACATGGTGTTAACATTTATTAATATTTGTTCGAGTTGCTCTCGTCGCCAATGTTATATATGGATATGCAAATTAAAACACATATAACACTTGAACTTATTACACGTTTATTATTTTTCATTTCACCGGTTCAAACATAGTGTTGCGGTTAAACACAAAGACAATAAATAACTCTAACACCAACCCTCTCCTCTCGTCGTCCCCCGCCTCTACCTTCCCAAAAGCACAGACTGGCAACGCACTTGCAACTCCCCTGGTGTTGCTAGTGTCTATAGGTGGCGGTGATCTCTTAAGATCAGGTAGGACCCCCTATTCATTTGCCTACTATGGTATAAAAAAACACCCACAACGGCATAAGGGTACCGACACATAAGTTTAACAATGACTTTTTTTATTTCGCGGACACCCAAAATATCCTTCTTGATGAGGGAATTTGCGCCCTTAATTTTAATCCTAAGTACGTGCTTCCTCTTGTTACAGATATGTTATATAAATAAAAAATTGAAATATATGCGGTGTTATTACAAAAAAGTTAAATATGTATTGAATACTTGCTTTAAAAAGGTTACGTACTAAATGCACAGCACTCGCCCGAGGTAAGTTCGCGTTATACTTTTTTCGCAAGTCTAACCTAACCTAACCAAAACGAGACGAAAGAGCAAGATGGCGAACATTCAGAGAGCGCGGTGCATTTAATACGAAACCTTTTTAAAGGAAGTATTCAATACGTATTTAACTTTTTTGTAATAACACCGTTAGTTTTTAAATGGGAAAAATTAGAAACCAAAAAGAATTTCCTTTTTTATCTTTCCTTATTTCAAATCACTTTTATTTCTAAAACATTACTGGATTTTAAGCTACCAGCACGGTCAACTGGAGAATATTGAATATTCTTCAAAAGATCTTAAGAAGATATTAAAGGAATGGCTCATTTTACGAAAAAAAGTACAAAGTAAAAATAAAGTTCTAGTAAATTGAATTGTCAATAAAAATAGTCGTTATAGTTCAATCGCTAAAAGCTATAGTTTTCAAGTAATGAACAGTTGGAATATTTTATAATCGAGACAATTTCTCAGCATCTAGAGCGACATTTCAGGGAATCAGCCAAAATATAAATCATTTCAAATGAAACACGGTAATATATAGTCACAAATGTTATTAAAAAAATTAAGCCGTCACGGGACACCTGGCAGATGTGAAACATCGAAATTGTTTTGTATAAGTTATATGCATAACAACAAATTACACAGAGATAAACAAATCACCAATGACAAAACTGAAAATAATGTTGCCCCATTAAAGTTTTAATTCTGCCCTACACTTTGTTTTCCGTTAAATTTGAAATAATCAGTTCATGGATTTTATTTATTAATTGAAATATTATATTATGCATTATCGATAATCAAATACGATTATTATACAATTTAATAAATTTAATATTTATTATGAATTACTCGCAAAAAACATCTAAAAAGAGCATTTGTAGGTCCGATTAATGTGTTTGCTGTAACAAATATTCATCTTACTACATGAAAATAAAAATATTGTATCGTAGTACTGTTTTACACTTAATTTGCAACACAAAAAATATCATTTCATTAGTTATACAATCATCGTACTAAGCTGTATTTTAGAGAATCTTTTTAAAAACACATAAAACGAAACATCTAGAAAGATATAACATAAAACTCACGTTGCCTTGATAACTGGGCTTGCATTTTTCTCTTCAATTTCTCTTTCAACGAGAGTGTTTCACGCGAAGGACCCTGTAATTTATTTATTTGTTAATTCCATTTGTAGGATTTCTCATTGGCAACATTTCAGGAACTTTTGTTATACAACTTCTATAAGAGTACATTTTTAGACATTAATACCCATTTACTCTAAATAAGAAACTCGTGAGCGAAATCTCTCGTCTATAATTAATATATGAAACCATACGCTTTCTGTTAGTATGTTCGTCAATGACTATTAAACATTGAATTGAATATATACATAAGTCATATTCTTACACTGTTTTAAACATTTTTGATACGATGACGATTATTTTTAAAATGATTTTTTTTTTTGTCTATTTTTAAAATAATTAATCATTAAATAATCTGATAATTAATTTTGTATTTCATATATTGTTTCTAGAAAAGACATACAATAATAGGCGTTTCGATACGATCTCTAAAATAACAATAATTTAGCAACATTTTTGAAACTATTTAACGTTTTTTATTAACTTACAAAACAATTAATGACATAAGAAAAAAAAAATAACACAACTTTAAACACATTCTTCACTTATATCGAGTCTTGATATACATTAATATTTAAAAATATTTTTCACTTAGTTCTGAAGACCGATATACATAAGAACTTGATTGGATGTTACTTTCGTTAAAGTAACACCCAATCAAGTATTATGATGGATTTCCACATACTTTATTAATCATTTCCATACATATAGCTACTCTAACATGTTTTATAAAACATGTTATATAAGGTTTTTTCTTGCGGCTTCGCTTGTGTTAATATAAATTTTACCTATACCCAGATAACATTACTCTTTTCTTATAGAAAGGTACGTAATTTCCTTTTCTGTACTCCAGATGTGTATGAAAAATTTGATAATGATCGGTTGGATAGTTAAGGTGTGTAAAAGAAACAAACAAAAAAAACCATATTTTTATATCTGTGTTTCACTTCCTACCTAGTACATAGCTTCAAATTTTACTGAGACATTAATTAGCCTAATTAGTAGATTTCGATAATTTTATAGTGAAATTTACATAGTCATTTTATGCACTGGTTTATTGATGAAATGTAGTTTTTGTTTTTTATTTCAATAGTATCTCA
>JACEII010000064.1:2184967-2230824 GCA_014332785.1 Antheraea mylitta | reverse complement strand
TGATTTTGTTTAATTTACAACAACTGGTTAGTTATTACCTATGGTTTACTGGAATTGACCAAAGAGATGATATTTTTAAAAATACTAGTTAGCGCCCGCGACTTCTCATGACGAATATTAGATTGGAACTATGTGTTCTATATCCATGAATACTTAACTCTTATAATTATTATATCGAAATAAAATGAAATATTAAGTTTTATTATGAAACCTAAACACCTATTAAAACCGTAATTATAGTCTAAATAATATTATAAAGATCTTCTAGGAAAAATTTGTTCCAAATCGGTTCAACCATTTCAGAGATTGGCCTAGACAAAGAAAATACACATTTTTTTTCACGATATGACTACGCTATTGACCTAGCAAGGTCTTAACAGCTTCACCGGACTACTAAAGCGAGCGCTTAAGGCACTCACTTATAGATTCTCTAATACTTTAGTAGACAAAAACGAATAACACAATAAATTAAATATAATGTTTTATTGACCTGTTCACCGTTTTAGGTTTTCGGTTTTTCATACACAAAAACTGCTCATAAACTGCCATCTAAAGTTTAGAAATAAAATGTGCTAAAATAAAAGCGTATGTATAGTTTTGATGTGAAATGATTCTTACTGACTTTGGAGCCGGATCCAGACAATCGTAACTGATTCTGGTTTGTATTGGGTTTATTGCCAACCGGTGATCTGAAACATAAGGTAATAATAGGTAATAAACAGGTTAAAGGTCATAAATCTATACCAATATTATAAAGAGGTAAAGTTTGTGAGTTTGTAACGTAAGTTTGTGACGTTGTAGAGGGTAATCTCAGAAACTACTGGTCCGATTTGAAAAATTATTTCAATTTTATCTATGGAGGACGGTTATATGCTACATAACATCACGCTAAAACAAATAGTAGCTGAGCACCAATGAAGAATGTTTAAAAATTGGGATTTTTGTAGGGATAATCCATATAATGAATATCGATAATCGATGTTTAGCTGAAAAACATCGATGTTGATAATATCGACATATCGATGTTTTGTTTTCGATAACATCGACGTCATGAACATATTCTTTGCGCGATACAGTGACACAAAAATTTACATCACTGCTACAACAGTACACTATCACCCCACGCACGTGCACGCTTACACATAAAAGTAGAAGGGTTTTATTTTTTTTTCCCTTATCGCACTAAAAATACTTTCGAAATTTTCCTATAAGAAATATATATAAGAATTGTTGAGATATGTATGCTTGGTACACATATATGTTTCAAAAACTCATACATATATGAATTGTTAGCTAGGTTAGCTAAGATAGGTCGCGATTTTGCATGTAACAGGCAACAGCCAAGCCGAGGTGTGCCGTGCACCCTTGAGCTGGTTGCCAAAATAAAATCGGCTGAGTGCCTTAAGCGCTCGCCTTAGTAGTCCGGTAAAGCTGTTAAGACCTTGCTAGGTCAATAGCGTAGTTATACCGTAAAAAAAAAGTGTATTTTCTTTGTCTAAGTCTAGTAAAAAAAGAGAATATATTATATATTCTTTATGGTCATCTAACGTTGCATGTACTAGCTAGAGGCTAGATAATTTTAAATTTGTAAGCCGTACGAATAGTTATTTCGTTGAATGACCTTTTTTTATTTTTTTTCGTCGCTGACTAGTTATTTTTACAGAATTTTTTTTTTTGTATTATGGCAAAATGACTGCACTGTGCCTGATGGTAAGCACAGTGCAATCCAAAAATAATAGCGACCACGTATTGACACACTATCCATCGCCGGTCGCCACTATCATGTCTGCCTGCAAAAAGCTGGATATGCACAGGCTGATCCCGAAACGCGACCCGCAGAAGCGAATCACTATTACGGGCTTTTTTACCATATACATGGTGGTTGCGACCCAGTCAGGCTGTAAAACCCAACCACGCCGCTTTCGCCATTGCCTCGTCCGTTATTTAGCAGGGTGCACCACGAGCAGGTGAGGTTGGCTTGGGTGTCTCAAGTCTTATGATGTTATTTGACACCCCTTACACCCCAGTTTTTCAGACATCGATGTCGACATCAATGTCAACATCGATGTTTTTCTAATATAGACCATCCCTAGGTTTTTGTCCTCTTGAGAGCTTCCGCAGCGTGTTAGCGTTAGCCCAAATTATATATTCTACGCGAACGAAGTCTCGGGCAGAGGCTAGTATATTTATATTTAGGTTACAAAGAGGTAAAGTTTGTGACGTTGTAGGGGGTAATCTCAGAAATTTTGATCTGATTTGAAAAAAATCTTTCAGTGTTATATAACTCATTTATCAAGCACGGTTATAGGCTATAATATCATCGCGCTAGGTCTAATAGAATCGGAGCACCATTGAAGAATGTTTCAAAATTGGGGTATGTTTTCTTATTTAAAAGCTTCCGTTGCGTGTTGCAGTTAGCCGAAAGTAACTATTGCACGCGGACGAAGTCTCGGGCAGAGGCTAGTAATTAATATTACACGCATGTTCTGTGATATTGGGAAGTGTACGTGGGTTATTAGATATTAAAACAAAAAGCTGTAGATACGTCATAAGCGCTTTGACAGTGCCTTTTTTACAACTATTTTTTAAATCTGATACTTTTATACTAGCAGCAAATTTGCCTTTAAAGCTATATACGAGTATATACACTATCGGGTAGGATAGGACGTTGTCTTGTCTTGATAATAAAAAACTAAAATTCAACCGCAGCGCCACCAACCGGGTCTAATTATGAATCTAAGCTATTCTCGGATCCACTGGAATACTCACACAAAATTTCATCAAAATCGGTCCAGCCGATTAGGTGGAGTTCAGTGACATACACACGTACAGAAGAAATTTATATATAAAGATTAATGGCCTCTATATTTTTTAATCACAAATGAAATGATTGTCAATGTTGATTATTGTTATTAATTGTATGTTTCATCAGTCTCCAACAGATGGCGCTTTAAATTAGTTTGTTGACAGAAATATGTAGGCTGTTATAGATTTCCCATAGATGGCGTCACGTTTTCATTTTGACTTTTTCCCTACAATTAATATATTAAGTTTTTTACATATCTATACTAATATTATAAAGAGGTAGTCTGTGAGTTTGTGACGTTGTAGGGGGTAATCTCAGGAACTACTGGTCCGATTTGAATAATTCTTTCAGTGTTATATAGGTCATTCATCGAGAATGGTTATAGGCTATATATCATCACGCTAAGACCAATAGGAGCGGAGCACAGATGAAAAATGTTTCAAAATTGGGATGCTTTTTCCTTTTGAGAACGCGAACGAAGTCGCGGGCAGAGGCTAGTTAGTTATAAAAGAATGAATTACAAAAGATTTGAAATATTGTAAAGCTCACTAACATAATCTACATACAAAAAAAAGTCACGGGACGCCTGGCAGATGTGAAACATCGAAATCGTTTTATATAAGTTATACGCCTAAAAGAACAGATTACGAGAGGAATCAGCTATTACATAATGAAAAGATAAAGAATTACAAATATGTTCCATAAAATAATGACTGTTTATTTATTTTATTACATAAATATTCATTTTTATTAAATACAAAAATTTTACTAGGGGCAGGTGCGGTATTTTTGGAAGCATTTATCAAAGGGCGCTAGGTCGTCGGCGCGTGCCCTGTAACACTGTAGAACGAGTGACCGACAAAACAATTTAAATCTTATGATTATACAGATAGGGTTGCAAATGTTTTTAAGTATTTCGTTAAGTGTTTTGCGTCGCCACGTCGCGTCAAGCCAACATTCTGGTTTACCCACGCCTATAGATGTTTCACATCAAACAAGATGCATTTGGATTATATTTTATTTAGAATCGTTGTTGTTAAAAATATAACACTTGTACAAACATTTTAAGCAGTGCTATTAAAATGTTCGTTTTTTTTCTCTCAACCTGACTACGTTATTGACCTAGCAAGGTCTTAACAGCTTCACCGTATTACGAATATAGTGTTAGTAATAATGGAACTTACTTGTTTTTCTCGTCACTAGTGTTACTGGAATCTGAATCTAATGAGATCTCTGTGGAGGATCTGTCTTCTTTACGTCTGCCGTAATAACGTGGTACCGCGGGTTTGCTCGGACCTCCTCTGTTACTGAAAAATAAAAACAATTTCAATAAATAGTTAACGAATAGTATTATTTCATATGAGTCATGTACAATTAAAAGCAATAATAGTTCATATCTATAATTAGATAACTGAAAAGCAAAAAAAAAAAACTATTAAATCCTAGTTGTATCCATAAATCAATTATGATATCATCTTTGGGGGAATTTAAATTAAAGTTGTTTGCCTACTTCGTTTAAATTGTAGTTACTACTTTGCCATTGATTTTATGCGATATATAATGTAAACATTCGTATATTGTGTACCTGCCCTATATATTAAAACTACTCATAGATTGAAGCTATTACTGGTGTCAGCTTGAATGGGTCGGCTCAACTGGAGTAGTGCCACCCGACCCACAGAAAACCGACGTGAAATAACAGTGCTTGCATTGTTGCGTTTCGTTCGGTCAGTGAGAGCACCAGAGGAACTCCTCCCCTCCCCTCGTTCCCTCTCCCTTACTCCTTCCTCCAAACACAGACTGGCAACGCACTTGCGACTCTCCTGGTGTTGCAAGTGGCTATGGATGACGGTGATCACTTAACATCAGGTAACCCGTCTATAATACTAGTGCACTGCTCAAACGTTGAATATTGTTAGTTGTGTCGCACATAGTTGTGTCAAGACAATGGAATCTTTTGATTTATGACACAGTATTTCAGAGATATTAGATGAAATACATAAATGTGTACCAAAAAGCAATAACTTTACTATTTATTAGAATAACCAAACTTGCTTCATTCTTAATTACGTATACACAAGTAAATTTGTATAAAATATTATAGAATAGATAGCTTAACATGTATACAAGTATCTCCGATTATATATAGTAATAAATACTAATAAATATTTACTACCAATAGTTCCCGGAACATTATATGCGTTAATTATAATATTACGCCTAACAATAATAAAACATAGTAGTCCGGTGAAGCTGTTAAGACTTTGCTAGGTCAATAGCGTAGTCATATCGAGAAAAAAAACAACGGTAATAGATCACTAATCAAAAGTATATCAAGTTGAATAGCAGTTTAAAAACGGAAATACAAAATTATTGTGTCTATAGTAGCGGCACGTTATAATGGCCGTTTTCATGTCTTTCCGTACATGAAGTTTCGTACAAATGAATAACTAACTACGGTACGTACGGAAAGAGTATATTGCTGTTCTTTGTTGTCAATAGTAATATGTACTTAATCGTAAAACTTATCCAATGTATAAATTTAATACACAAGATTAATTTAGCAGACTGATTTCTAAATTATATAGATGTATATAATTATATATATATATCTAACTACTACTGTATCTAAATATATAATAAGGTACCACGAACTAATATTTTTACGTTTTAAGTAACAAGAAAAAATGTAAGCATTACGGGACGCCTGGCAGATGCGAAACATCGAAATTGTTTGAATCGAAGAAATCTCAAATTACACTATAGGTATGGTAGTTCAGTGCGGCCAGAGAGATTGCGCACAGTCGCTTGTGCATGGCATCGCGTCGCCACGCCAACAATCAGGTTTACCTGCGCCTATAGATGTTTCACATCAAAAACAGCGCCGTTTGACGAAATCATTAATGGCTTATAATTATTAGGGTACTTCTTCACAAAACAGCTCGACATTTATGTTATACATTACGGATTACTGGCCAGCACAATTACCACCTCCGACAAACTCGCGTCAATGCTTGATGCAAAAGAATCATTATTTAATTTTCTTTTTGGGAAGATCAATCTTCTACATTCCAGGTCACTATTATAGTGTGTCGAAACGGCCATCATAAAGTGCCGCTATAATAAACAATAACAAATATTTACAATAAAATATGTTTTATGTGTGCACTTACCATAGAATCCTGTTAACATTTTAATCACCGCTGTTTGTATGTAATTAGCAATAATCTAGCGTAGTTTTACCTGTTAATTATACTTTAATTAAACGAGCTTACCTATCGAATGACAACGATCTGGATTTATTACGCTTCACGTAGTTTCCACCACGTCTGGAACAAACCGCCGGAATATTAATGAAATAATTCATACTGTGATGATGTAAATACAAGAACGAACTAACGAAAAATATTTGACCAAATCTTGCCTTCATAGTAAGATAATGACGTAATGAAATACAATGGCGACTGAACAAGTGAACGTAAAACTGAATATTTTAAAAATTCGTTACTGTTTTCTTACTTGCTGAATCATTTTTTTAAATGAAGATATTTGCACTTTTCCATTGGATTTTTTAAACATATCTATACTAATATTATAAAGCTGAACGGTTTGTTTGGTTGAACGCGCTAATATGAGGGACTACTTGTCCGATTTGAAAAATTATTTCAGTGGCTATATATTATCACGCTAAGACCAACATAAGTGGAGCACTAATGAAGAACGTCTCAAAGTTGTTTTCTTTTTTCTTTTGAGAGATTCCGCTGCGTTTTAATTATCTCAAAGTAACTATACCTTGCGGATGAAGTCGCAAGCAGAAGCTAGTATTTATATAGATAATGGTCCGTTATTATCGATTGTTAGCTTTATATGGGATATTTTTGCTCAAAATTCTTAAAGTCAAAGTAGATAAGATGGGAGTTAGATTCAAACAAGTTACCTATTCTACAGCGGCAGTGATAATCTGTAAGAATAGTTGCTAAATATATATTCACGATAAAAAGATATTTTAAAGGTAGCGTCACTGTACTTTACACTGATAAATATGTTTCATAATCCATGTATAATTTTTTTTTTTTGCAAAAAACTATAAATCATGCATTTTAGGGTTAATATGGGTAACAGGTAAGTCAAAGCCATGATAAAAACATATTTTATAGGTAGCGTCATTGCACTTTATATTGATAAACATGTTTCATAATCCACATAATTTTCATGATATACTTACTTTACCGGACTTCTGGAGTTTCTCTTATAAAGTCGAGACCTGGACAGCGACCGAGATTTTGTTCTCCTAAGCGAGTTGTACGATCTGGAACGCGACCTGGACATCCTGGAACGCGATACCGATCTAGACCTCAAAAGTGACTGGGAACATTTACGGGAACGGGACCGGGAACGTTTACGGGAACGGGATTGGGAACGTCTACGGGAACGGGATTGGGAACGTTTACGAGAACGAGACCGGGAACGGGAGTATGATCTAGATTTAGATATCGACCGTGACTTAGATCTGGAATCCGGTCTGTGAGGTCCTATGGGACGAGGATTCTGATTCGTTTTCAATGATCTGGAATACAACATGGGACATTAAATAAGAATTTCGATATTAGCACTGTTACACCCTGTACAGAAACTCGTTGTTATAAATTAACCATAGAAGGGGAGTTTTGGCGGGATCTTCAAATGTCATGTAGTGGATTTAATATTTAATTCGTAACTATCAGGACCGTCAGACGTTGTCCTTATTATTAAAAAAAACCCTGATAATTATACACTAAAATCATCCTCATGAAACACTTTATCCACTTGTGAAAACCGCATGAAAATCCGTTTAGTAGTTTTTGAGTTTATCGCGAACAGACAAACAGACACGGAAGGGGACTTTGTTTTATACTATGTAATGGATCTTGTGTTATTTTTTTGTTGTGTCCTTTACGTAATATAGTTCGTTTAATGTGCATAAGTGAAGTGAATAAGGAATAATATTATAGAACATGTACTCCGAGATGCCACAAAAACTCAATCGAAGGTTCTAAAAAGGGAGCCACCATCTTGTTAGATTATTGAAATTATCACAAGACACTTGTTATATTATTACCTACTCGACAATGGCAGCAATAATGTAGAAGATTGATTGCCAAAAATAAAATAAAAAATCCATAGAAGAGTCATCAAGGCGTGGGAAAAAGAACCTGTATAGTGACACCTTACAAACAACATCACTTTAAGCGAACTCGAATAATAACGTCAGCCTTCCAGAGATTTCTACCCTACTTTTTGTAAGCTATATGCGCATTATAAGACGTCCTAGTTCAATAATATTCTGGACATCACAGTGAGCATGAGAATCAAAAAGAAGAAATCTATACATTTATATAGATACATTGTATATTATACAACCTACAACCACGACATTGTACGTTATAAGTGCGACCATAGTGTAATTCAGCAATGGTTATTCTTTTTATTTATTTTTCTTTATAAGAACAAATAATTAAATATGATAATTTAAATTAATTTTTTTCATATAAATTAAAATATTAAGAATATAATAAATTAAATTTGAAAATAATTTTCTATGGACCCAAACGACATTTAGTTTACCAATGGGCGTAACAGTACATTATTTTATGTAAAATGTATCCTGCAAGTTAATAAAGTTACTACTTACCTTGTCCTTTGTTTGCGAGCCACCTCAGAATATAATGCGACTTTTTTCAAATTATGTTTTACTTTCTCCGAATACAGCGGCTTTGATGATAAGGCTGTTAAATAAAAAACGTTATAGCATTACAATTGAAATTTATGAATAAAATTCAGTGCATGTAAACACCACTCATTTTAATCATTACTATGTCTAAGTTAGACAGTAGTTTAAACGATATTTAATAATCCTTCTGCCCGAAATTGATAGCCTTATGCTACAACAGCAACGCAATTAAAAATGTTTGATTTTATTCATTTGATCAGTAACAAAAAGGTTTTAATCTAAACCTGATAATAGAAACTTACTTTCTTTAAAAATATCTTTTAGTTTTAGTTATTAGTGACTTATACAATAAAAACGATGGTTAACATTTAGATAAGGTCATTATAAGTAACGATAAATATTACAACAAATTAAAATATGTATAATGTATATACAGATAAAGTATATATAGACCACAAAGAGATCAGTTATTCTTTTCTGTTAGTAATTTCAGATTTACTTTTAAAACATTTTTATTGCAGGCAGTGAATTTCAAACAGAATTACCAATAACTAAAAAATATTTACTATGGATCTCTGCTTACAAATGGGTAACCGCTCGAGATAAATCACCACAATCTAGTTATCATTTTTTTCATCTCATCCACCGGGTGGTCTAGCCGGGTGAAAACTGATTCGTCTAAATGTTTCAATTAAAAAAAATGTAATAAATTAAACTTGTCCTGGCTAAGCCACTCAGTGTCTGGGATAGAATAGATGACAAATGGGTCTGATTAGCCATCATCATCGCCGAAGGGTTACAACACCTTCATCAATCAAATACGGTGTTATTACAAAAAACTTAAATACGTATTAAAAGCTTGCTTTAAAAATGTTTCATACTAAATGCACCGCGCTCGCCCGATGCAAGTTCGCGTTCTTCTTTTTTCGCAAATCTAACCTAGCCAAAGCCAGAAAAAAAGAGCACGATAGCGTACATTCAGCGAGCGCGGTGAATTAAGAACGTAACCTTTTTAAATCACGTATTCAATACGTATTTAACTTCTTTGCAATATCGCCGATAATGTTTAAAATAGGATAATAATAAATATTGCTGACGCGATCACCTCCGAGACCCCCTCCCATCAGTGCTTACGTAATATATGAACGACCCCTTTAGAATGTTTACCATCTAGACAAGTTGATCATAAAATGAATTATTATTAATTACACAATCTGAAACCTACAAATTACATGAGAAAAATTATAGTATTCTGGTTGACCCCACCACGCGTTGCTTTGGCTGTTATTGAAATAGAATTTCAAAACGAAAACGTGGCGCCATCTATGAGATATTTATAACAGTCGGTCCTATAATTTTCTGTTAACAAACAAATTTAATACGCCATCTGTACGACACTAATAAAACATACAATTAATAACAATAATCAATATTGACACTCCATTCAATTGGTAATGTAAAAAGAACACGGAGGCAATTAATTGAAATATAAATTATCCTATGTCTCGAGTTGGACCTAATTATACATAATACCATATACACCAATACAGATTCATCGGTTGAGTAATTTTGGACTTCATCGTGGCCAAACATCATGACATTGGACTCTTATTTATTAAGGTCTTTACTATATTTTATTTAACTCACGTAATTTGGTCTCATCCTCTTCTCCGCCGAATGATGTAATGAACTCGATGTTTTCTCCGGTATCAGGCGAAGGGCTACGACTCGGCGACCGCGACGGCGAACGTGTTGGTTTGGATGAGGGAGCCGCATAACTTGGCGGGCTCATAACACGTGTTGCCAATTTCTTATCACTGTTTAATAAATTACATTTTACCTTTCATTTAAAATGAAAAAAAAAAAAAAATTGTTACAAAACATGACAGTTACAATATACATAAAAATAAACAAATATGCCTAATAAAAATGTCCAACAACAACACTCCTAGTCAGTTGCATGCTGCAGTACAGCATAAATTAAAATACAATACGAATCTTCAATGATAAGCTATACCAATGTACAGACATGTTACTTAACACAAATATTACATAACTATATAAATAACAGAAATATTAAATATATAACAATAAAGTAACGAAACAATGGGTGTGTTAACCGTGTGTGTGTGTGTGTTGTCTGGTAATTGCTAAAACCATACCAGCGCTAGTAACTATCACATTCAGTTTACATAGGAATATTTTCACTCTAATTCAAAAACTCAGATATACTGCCAGCTCATTTAACAGTGTAAATCTACTCACCGATGTGCTCTTCGTTCTCTTCTACTCTTTCTTCCAGAAAACATAGCTTTCTCTTTTTCCTCACGCAATATTTGTTTCTGATGTTCTGCATCATCAGCATCGCCGGTCAAGAACGAGAATAGGTCGCATCCAGCCATTCCAAACTGAGGACCCACTGCATTCAGCTCGTGTGCCTGTGCTCATCGTATTAACAGATTACTCACAAAACACAATAACAGTACTGGAAAACATTGCACTCAAGAGTAAAAATGTCTAAAAATATGGAGGTGAATACCAAAGATCTTAGGAATTTATCCATGTATCCAAAAATTGATATTGATGTCTAAGATTATTAAAGTTGAAACCCGTTTAATAGGATCACCATGACAGTTCAAACACCTAAGTGTCTTTTCACAGAATAATGTTCATGGTATTCATCTTATAACCTGCCATTAATTGGAATGTCAGCACATCAGCTTGTGTATACCTTACAACAAACCGTCATGAAAATTAGTAATTGTAGACAAAACTTTTAAAGAGAACAAGCATTGTCATGATCACGAAATCAGAAGATGATGAACATGTAATTGTAATCAAGTTGTCAGTTATATCTTCTATTAAATAGTGATAACATGAAAACATTACAATGTTTACTCTCTCACAGAGTCTCTTCATTATGAACTGAATATGTAAATAATTGGATTCAATAACTATGAATACTATGAATACAAAACACACTTCAAATTATAAAACAATCCTCTGCCATGTGTCTGTTTTTCTATTAGTGATAAATTCAGTAACCACTGAACGAATTTTCATGCGGTTTCCACCAAACATTAATTGTCAAAGTTTTTTTACTATCAGGATGAGACAACACCTGCAGGGATCGCTAGTTATTTTTAAACACTAAAATTTTTTACCCTTTGATAACATGCTAAAAAATGCATTATTATGATACAATACTGATAACATACCAATATCTAATAGTCTAAGAAGATAATTATGTGCATGGATGCAATAAACTGTATTCAATTGTTATAAATTTAAATAAATAACTAATTAATAAGTTCAAATTTGTATTTTATTATAACTATTTATTTACAATGCCTTAAAATTCTGTACCAATTAAGTATTAAAAACTTAGAGCTCTCTCTACTTGGAATAATTATTTTTTTTCATTATTTACTAAATAATTATCACAGAAACTTTATTAATGTTTTATCTTTTGTATGGGATTAGTGTTATAATGTAAATTGTAAAGTAGTGACCACATCCATTTTCAAAACAAAACAATTAATAAAATAAAATACTTTTTATTCCTCCAACTGACTAGGCTATTGACCTAGCAAGATCTAACAGCATCACCGGATTACAATAAAATACTAAATACTTATAAACTATATACTTACTATAAAGAACACACTCTATAGAACATAGTTTTGTGTGTCAAATTTGTCTTAAACTATTATCTTAAATTATTTTAAAACTCTTAATCTCAGCCTTCAGGAAAAAGTGCAAAGTAACACCACTATAATATTCAAAGATGGATTTCCACAACGTAATGCCTTCTTCAATCAAATAACTTAAACTTATTTCAGACTTAGGTTTTCAACACAACACACATAAAACGAACAGAGCATTTTAATGTAATGTTCACTGAACAAGATATAAAGTATGGGTTGACATAATAATTATGCTCATACCTTCCCTCTTGAAGAAGCCTTTCACTCAATTGGACTTATAGACACCATTGTTATTATGATTACATATACAATATGCAGTACATTATATACATGGAATATATTTCTTTACTATCAAATATATAAGGTTCTAACAGATCAATAAAATCCTCAATAGGTATAAGACATAAGTAACAAATTAAATATACCAATGCAAATACTCAAGGAAAAACTAGTGTTAGTAGTAAATATGCAAAAAAAATGTAAAAGATAAAAAAAATATGCAATGAGAACATTAAAATCATAATGTACTGCTTTATAATGCAAATGCTGTTTTTTGTTTCATAATTATATAAACAATAGTGAAACTGATCATTCACCTGTGATGCTTCCATCTTGTTGACATCAATACTCAAATCCACATCAATTATCTCCAGGTCAGAATCATCATCAGAGTCTTTCTCTTCCACTTTATTAACTTCAGGGCCTGTAATTTAACACTAAATGCACTGAAAATACCCAGATACTCCAATACAGATATATTACCCTGAAAAGTAGCCGGCAAGCATCACAGTTTGTGGAATAACAGAATCTGAATCTACCATTTGAACTAGAAGGTTGTGAGCCTGGAGTTTCACTATAATTGTATCCTATAGCTACACCCGTGCTTTTTTTTTCACTAATCTTCTCCCTCTGCATTTCTTTCTCTTCTACCGTTACACCGAATTGTTCTTCTATTGCAAGTTGTTGTAGGAATTTATCCTCACCTGAAAGATAACAGTTCAAATAAAAATTTGTTGTATTATGGGCCAATATAGTGCTCATCATATCATCTTCATGGCATAAGTCATGGTGACTTGATAGTTCAGTTTTTATCAGAATCCTTTTAATACATTGGGAATTTTAATACCATGCTAGCTTACTTGTGCTATTAAACATAATGCGAATTTATTGTCATAGGTCAAAATAAACATAAATGGTGTTATTACAGTAAAGTTACACACATATTAAATACTATCTATAAAAAAAGTTGGATACTAAATGCATCACACTCACCCAAAGCAAGTTTGCATTATTTTTTTTCACAAGCCTAACCTAACCTAGCCAAAGCGAGCCAAACGAGCGAACATTCAGGGAGCACTGTGCATTTAAAACATAACCTTTTTAAAGCAAGTATTCAATACATATTAAATTTCTTGTAATAACATCGCAAACATTAAGTTTTCAATACTAATAAATAAACAAAAAAAATCATATCTTACTTATCCCAAAGAAGTAATGTTTTAATTAGAATTGTTTTAATATAAATATTATTGTAACACCATGCTTATGTTTTAGTTGTAACATTAAAGATGAAATGTATTGTCATACTTTTGAAGAAACATCAAATATTTTTAAAGTTTTCAATACTAATATACAAAAACAAAAAAAACATGTCTTACTTATTCCAAGGAATACATTCTGTGCCAAAATTCTGTATCTTTCGTAATTACATTGCCTTTCTTCTGGAACAAGTTCATCTGGAGGTATGTATGGATTTTTAACTTCTGATATATAATCCAAGTGGGCTCTCACATCAAAACGATCAATCATATTATTTGAATCTCCTTGCCAGGGCATCCTAATATTGATAATATGGAAACTTAGTTTTTCCAATAACAACAAATATACTTAAAACTGTAGATCAAATTTATTGATTACAATATTCATTGTTATCATTTGAAATAGTAAGATTTTAGGAAGCGCATTTTCAATATTTTATTCAAATATTTATGTGATTAGAAGCTATTACTCGCTTTAGCATGTAGTACCACCTAACCCACAGAAAATTGACATGAAGTAACGGTGCTTACATTGTTGCGTTTCGTTCAGTCAGTGAGAGCACTGGAGGCCAGCCTCTACTCGCCTCTTTCCTTCCTCTCCCCTCTCAGCCCTAACACAGGCTGGAAACGCACTTGCGGCACCCCTGGTGTTGCAAATATCTATGAGCAGTGGTCATCACTTATCATCAGGTGACCCACCTGTTCATTTGCCTCCTACAATATATATAAAAAAAGTCATTTCAATTTATATACACAATTAGTCCAAAAACTTAAGACGTTTATTTTTAGTTATTTAAGTTTATCAAAAGTATGTTCATAAATCATAAACGAGTACATAGGATATCTAATAGTATAAAAAGTTGTAAGTAATATAACCTAATGGCATAAAGTTCATTATCACATCCCGTATAGTAATATATAATATCTTTTTAAATTTAATCGGTTGATAAAAGAAGTTTATAATTTTCTCCACTTTCTTCTATATTAAGATTTACCACTGACATTATGGCAGGCCCTTCCCCTGCAGCTGCTATAGCCGGATCCAAATGAATTTTACATGGCCGACCATGCAATTGTAAAAACTGTGTGGGTTCAGCTTTCTGAAAATACATGGAATTCTTATTCACCAAATTACAGTACAAAATTAGAGCAAGTTAAACGTTTACTTACAATTTTTTCATAGAAATCCTTGCGTCGCTCAGCTCTTCGGCGATAGTCCACAATCATCCCGCGTATCATACGTTCTTGTTTTCTTGCTTCATGCCACATTATCGTATTCTATTGTGAGCCAGTTTTACGAACACAACTTCTATTTTACTCAAATTATATATTTCGATTTCCGAATCACGACCACAGAATAATAATACTCCTAGCGAAGATCACGACATAACTAGGGATGAGGCGATATTTTAATATTAATAAAAAAGATTATCGTATTTAAATATCGATCTTTATAACCTTGTTATATGATATTTTATAATCTATTGTATTCTTTGCCCGTTCTATTACTCAGTCACACGTGTACAATATTTTAGCTAGTACTCTGTTGTCATGATGTTCATCTGCGGCTACTGTTGATTAGATAGATACTCTGGAATCATTAGCTTATTTTCACTAGGCTAAAAACCCTAAGCACTCACCTTAAACGCCCGGTATAGATATCAAGGCTCGTCAAAACAACAGCAGTTAGTCAGATCAAAAGAGAGATTAATTTGCATTACTCCGCCATACGAAGTATTTAAAAAAAAAGACAGAATGTGTCATAAAATAGCAACGTCACAAGGTGTTCCCAGGATGTTGCCGGTCCAAGTGCAAATAGGGACACGGTATCGAACAGAAAGTATCGATACTGTAGTCATGAGTAGTATCGAAAAAAAAGTATCATACTCATAATACTATCGAAACAAAAGTATCGATACTACAAAGTATCGAGTACTTTTTGTGGGGCCTAATTAATGACATGGTAACGAGTAGAAAGTATCGATAATGTACACATGAGTAGTATCGAATAAAAATATCTTACTTATGACAGTATCGAGTACTTTTTATAGGGCCTAATACTCATACGTTCGGACGTCAATGTCACTCAATAAGTAGCATTAGTAAATGACAATTTAAAAATATTATTTTAAAAAATGAAACATTTTATTACACTGTCCCCATTCCTCCTCCGGACAATCGCTTAAAAATGTAAGTTTATCGAGCCGTATTGATGGTTAGTGGTTTCGGATTTTCGATACGTGACTTTCCGCTTTAGAAAATAATGTTTTTTTAAAAACTTCAATATTCAATCATACCTATATATTAATACGTGAAGCAAAATTTTTGTACCCCCTTTTAACCTATTTCCCATCAACGGGTGAACTTGAAATTTGGCATAGTTAAAGTTTATATGGCGGAGAAGTGCAGAAAGCTGTTTATTTTATATAAAATACATTAGAAGTACATTAAATTAATTAAAATATGCACTACCCACACTGCTACTAGAATTTTACACAACTTATACACACATGTAAATAAAATAGACATTTTGACAGCCGTCAATAACTTCGAACTTCAAAAAAGGTTATGAAGGAGGTTGCTATGCTCGACTACATGTATTTTTTTACTCTTACGTTTTAATTACCATTTTTCATCCTAAATTCAACAATAATATTATAAAATATAACTATTATTGTAATTTTTATTATTTTTTATGGTGAATTCACTTCAAATGACGAATTAATTTAAAAAAATGAGCCAAATAATACTTTGTATAATCAAAATAATAATTTGGTTCATAAAAGTAATCCATGACTTAGACCTCCGCGGTTACAATGTTGCAATTCAATCTCATGTATCAACAAAAAATAATTTATTTTCAAAAGCTAATGGTAGTATTAAAAACGTCTTTGTCTTGGATTCAGCATTTGATTGTATTGTGCATCATATCACCTAGGAATACCACCCCATGTTGTCGTGTAAAATTAATTGAAAATTGTATCATGGGTTGCAATAAATTTCTTTATTTTCGTAAAGTTATGTTTGCTTTAAATTTGAGAGCTTTACCGCGTGGTTTTTGTTTCAAATTTATAATTAATTTCAATTTTCATTTACACGTAGATTTTTTTTATGTTTAAATAACTGAGTAGCCATGATGAAAACCTTTGATTATAGAAGTATACCCTATGACAAAAGAACCCTCATAAAGTTCAAACTTTAAAAAATCAATTAACTATGGTCGAATGTCGACCACTGGGCGCCCACTATTATTATTAGAACGACGAAATAGTGAAATGAATGAAAGAAGGGATAGGAACTCAACGTTTATGAACTGAAGTAACGATTTTGAGCTCAATGTTTTAGAAAGTTCAGTACGATTGAACTAGATGGTGTTGTCATTAATATGAACCGTAAGATCTAGTTTAAAATTTTTCTGTAATTCTTGTGATACGATACCAAATAAAAAGTACTCATTGAGTAAAAGTATTGAATACAAAGTATCGAGTACAAAAGTATCGGTATTGAAAGGAAATGTACACAATACCACAAAGTATCGATACTTTTTTCGTGTCCCTAAGTGCAAACCGCACCTGACCCTCACACCCATGAGTGTGTAGTACAATAAATAATACTACATAATACATATGATGAAACATTGGTTTTACAAAATGGTGTTACGCCGACGATAGGAGTTTTGAGATCTATTAAAACATCGATGTACAATTTGCTTCCCTACTACAACATATCTTATAAAAACAAAAACAAGCTAAAATGTCCATAGATAATAATACACTATAATCTATTTCTATATACCGAAAAAAATGTCCGTTGCCAACGAAGTTGATATCAAATATCGTTTACTGGACTTATTTTCAGAATTACATGACGACGAATTGGAATCGGTTGAAAAATGGATTTGCAGTCAAGCTTACAAGACAGGTTTTCAAACTTTGTGCTTTGTAATCGTTTCTCTGTAATATAGCATTTTTATTTGTATCATAAATATTGCAGATACATGAGTTTTAAGGTTATGGAAATTAGTGAATAGTGGGTTAATCTCGTAGCATTAATTGATATAGATTTATTTTCCGATATAACGTTATCCCATTTGTTAAAAGGCAAAACATAGTTTAACATTTGCCCTCCATCTACTAAAGTATTTTATGATTTAACCTAATTTCTTCCATCACCGACATAAACAATACAATGTTGAATGTAACAATGTAATTGTTTTGCAACTATAAAAATATCTGTCATGATTTTACAGATTTAGAACGCAAAAGGTGTCTATTAAAATCAGAAGAAAAATTAAAAAAAATTGGAGATCGTTTGAAGAAAATAGGAACAGAAATGCCTACAGAAACTATTATACCACCTACGATTGGAGATCAGTCCGATTGTAATAATATCAATACAATTCATGTTGATGAGTTTGTCTATGATGAAGATGATGTCGACAAGTTGGTCAGAAAAGGTGAATTAAAAAGGCACTATTGTGTTGATTGTAATTCTCGTAATATTAAGGTAAAGCATTTTATTTTTGTAATAATAAGAAGTATACTAGCCTAGTTTCTAGATTATTCCATGCTGTATATTCTGGTTTAATTCATAACTGGAGTAAAAATTAACTTACTAGACTTTTTAGGTTACAAGGTTTTTTGTGTCTGTAGTGCAATAAATGTTGAAATTTAGTTCATGGTTTTTTGGAGTTGTAGAAAACTTATGAATGTTCTATTTTTAAGGTTTATACATTACTGTCTTCTTCCCAAGACTTTGTCCATGTAGAATAGTTAAAGCTGTCAATAGGCCAAAACCCCTATTTTGAAACAATTTTCATTATTGCTCTGCTTTTATTGGTCTTAGCATGATGATATACAGCCTGTAGACTTCCTCAATAAATGACCTATCTAATACTGAAAGAATTTTTCAATTCTGACTAGTAATTCCTGAGATTAGTGCGTTCAACCAACCAAACAAACAAACCCTTCAGCTTTATAATATTAGTATAAGTTAACTAGAATAATTGTGTTTTAATTTAACAAGGAATTTTTTTTTTGTTTTAGGAATTGATATACATTTCCCATTCGATGTCAAGGCAAGTATTACAGTATATTTTTAATGTTTTACTGCCTAAAGATTTGGAGGATAAACAATTATTGGATATAGGATCAAGGTTAGGAGCAGTACTGTATGGAGTAAGTTGTAATGGGTATTTTATAAAACATAATATATAAAAATATATAAAATTTGTGATTTCATAAAAAAATAATGTTATATATATAAATGTTAATAATTTGAATATATTTTTACAGGCATACTACTTATCTAATGTTGGAACTATTATTGGCATTGAAATGAACAAAGAGTGGTGTGAATTACAAGAGAAAATAATTCATGAATTTGCCATTGATAATAATAAAGTTAAAATAATTCATTCAGATGTAATTGAGAGAGGTGATATCCTGTCAAAGGCTGATATAATAATAATAAATGTTCTCGACTTTTTTGTCGACAGTCAGAAGCAAAGAGATCTATGGTATTTCTTTAAAAAATGTATAAAAAAAGGAAGTTATGTGGTTCTAAACAGAAGTATAGCTGATACTTTAGTTCCTTTGGACATCTTTGAGGAGCTAATGAATTGGTTGAGTATATGTAAACCTAACCAACTAGAAAATGAAATATTTTTTAATATGGAAGACTGTTGTGAGTTATTTTTATATACTGTTAATTAAAAAATAAAAATATATTGAAAATATGGTACTGTTTTTTACATACTAATACTGTTTCAAGCTAGGTTCGAAATCAATTTATTTTCTACATATGGATATAGCAACAGTCGACAATCAACAATAATAATACAATAAAAATAATAAAAAGATGTAAACTAAACTGAAGACCTAAAACGCTTTATCACATAGAAACTTAACTCAGACTATTCATAATAATAATAAAAAAAAAAATAATTTGATAGAAATTAAATTAAATGGTCAATAAAATATTACTTTTTATAGAATTTAACCACTCTTTTTATAGCAATAGATGAGGTTACCTGGAGCGCTTGTCACCTAATATTTTTTAAATATTGTTATGAAACTATTTGCTTGTACAATATTTACAGTAGATTTGTTGCAAAAAAGGAAACTGTAAAAATATTTAGTTTTTCATTATAACTAATTTTATTTTCCATAATTTTGAAGATTTTTTTTCATTTAGTAAAGGAAACAGTATATATCTCCATAAGAGGTTCAAGTTGGAGAAGGAAAAAAATTAAACTTTTTTTAATATAACAACATAATGACTGTTGCACCTGGGTGGAAAGTACTAGGGCTGTTCGATATTCAAAAAAATATCGATGTTTTACTTCGATGTATCCATGCATTTAATATCTATATACCGGACCTTTTCTCAAGAATTTCTCACCTTGAACGATTTGCAGAAAATGCGGCCAATCAGAATTAAAATAGTGATTCATGGTTATAATTTTGACTTCGACGTTAATTAAAAATATGTTTATCATTCAGAGTTTGATTTTTGTCTGATCAACAGAAGTTATTTCAGCGAGGGAAACAAATGGTGATAACCAACGCGGATTCTAGTGAATATGTCGCCTGTATTAAAAGGTTAATATATTAATTAGCAATAATTAAAACGCAAATTTCAAAAATACTTTCACTCGTTCCAATTTCCAATTTTATGAACGATAAATCTGATATAATTATAACGTGTTGAAAACAGTGATTTCATACAAATTAATAGTTCAACTAAGCGTTACCTATCGCATAATCGCAAAAAACTTGCTAAAAATGAGCTTAAGTTAATTGTGTTCTGCACAGATGTTCATTTCTGAAGTTAAAAAAACTAAATAATATTTTCACAACCTCGTAAATGGAAACTATTGAAATACTGTGATTGATTGAAAATAATTACTATCTAATTAATGAACAAAAACGAACTATAGTGAATGTATTTTATTGGTTAAAAATTTGTCTTCTATAACGAGATTCTTAATTTTCAGCGATTACCGCGAAATACAAGTTTAGTTAGCTGCTGCAAAAATCACATTTATTCAGTACGGGGCGATTTTTATTTTAAAGATGCGATTTTAGTATATGTTATATCATTATATTTTATTTAGCAATAACACAAGAAATCGCATTTACTCAGTACGATAGGAAGTTCAGCATATTTAGAAAAGTTAAACAGGATCAAAATTTGTCTGTAATCGTTTTTTTGTCTATATATATAGTAATACCAACTTATTTATTTATTGACTATTATAGACTAATCTACCATTACAGGAATATTTATGAATATGATAAATATATTATTCGTTTTATCTTTGTATCATATATAGAAAGAAAGGATGTATTACATTGCTTCATGAGTACATAGTACCAGGGCGACCGAGCCTAGCTTAGTTCTTTAAAAAACATTTTTAAATTAAAATAAACTGTTTGGTGTGCCTTCTAAAATTAGCATTTTTCTAAAAAAAAAAAAAATATTAAAAAAATATATCTCTTCTGCTGCCATTCGTATTCGAACTGATTTTTCGAAATGTCTACGCTATTGACCCAGCAAGGTCTTAACAGCTTTACCGGACTACAAAGTTATTCGAACTGAAGTTAGGCAAATTTTCGAAGCAACCAATTTCCACCTAAGCTATTTTTGTTTTGATAGTGGTGCCGAAATTTACCTTCATATTCTAGCTATATATTTTCATTGCCTGAAATCTCAGTTAAAAAAGTTTTCTATTAATAAAATCTAGCTGGATCGATTTATCGTCCCCGAAACTACTACATACTAAGTTTCACTGAAATAGATGACTCCGTTTCAGAGTTCCTGAATATATACAAATATAAAAATTTACAAGAATTGCTTGTTTAAAGGTATTAGATAGATTTGAACGATGTTAAAATTTTATTGTAATCTATCACATGATAGACTATAAAGAAAGATACACAATATCCCCTTTATAAACTGTGCCAGAAAGTATCAAGCAGTTTTGCTTCTTACAAATACATTTGTTGTAGTGATATATTCTTTAAAAAAAATGTTTTTGTTGATATGATATATCGAAATTAAACGATATATCCATTAAAAACATCGGTATTTTTGATTTATTGAATTCAGTTCATATTTTATTATTCGATACTAGGAGGTTAAAAGGAAAATAATTAAAAGCCTATTAAGAATTAAAAATGAAATCAGTGTCACAACAAGTATGTCTTTTATAATTCTCGATAATTCCTATGTAAATCTTCCATAAAACTACAGTTAGAGGAACAAAAATGTAAGGTATGACAAAAGAAAATATTTTCTTAACTTGTACTGGCCATATGAAAAAAAAACAAGATTTTGAAGTGAATTTTACTTACAACCAGGGTTTTTTTGTGGGAGCACGCAGGGAAATTTCGTAAATATAGAGAAATTCACATAAAAAGTGAATAAAGAAAGTAGTTTTAATAGGTCAAAATTATCCAAACCCAAAATCTAATCTCTCTTTCGTAAACAGTTACCGTATCGCACAGTGGTTTGGCTCTGTAATTGAGTTCATAAAAATAATATGGACTTATAATTTTGAAAATAAGCGTGATCCCAAAAAATAAGTGACAAAAAAGGCCTGCTTACGACTAATTTGTTTTTTTTTTTTTTGCTAATTGTTAACTCCTTTTATACGTAGTGTATAGAATTCTAAAGGTTTTTGTTACTATATAACATTTATTTTAATCTGGTTTTTGTATTTTTGTTAATAAAAATAGTGAGTGAATTTGACAAGATTGAATGATATACCGGATTTCAGCGTTGTTGAAGATGTTTAAAGGTGTAATTTTAATTGAAAATGGTTACGCTTACAATGAAGTGGCTATCTTAGTAGCAAGTCTAGGGTGCCACTGTTGAGTAAAAGAAGGAGGTTCAATTATAATTATTTCGATATTAAATGTGTAAAATAACATAATTTAATTAGATAATCGATATTATTTTGAACATCGATGTAAACTGAAAACCACAGTTTGCTGTGGAACGTGTAGATACTGACCACTGTTGCCGTTTTATCGTCAAAGTCGTTAGATCTAGCGGATGTTGGACATGTTTAAAGACTTTTTTTTCAATTTCGCGACTTAAAAAAAATTTGCGACTTCTAGCGACTAATTGAATAATGAAAATATTTAAGTATCTTGGTTCTAATTTAATTGTAGTTACTGGTACCAACATGAATTGCTGATGTTGTTTTTGGAATTTTCCTACCAGAATGACGTCCGTTCTTGGGGGCGACCAGAATGAAAACAGCAAGAAGAGTTATAACGTGACTAATACTTGTTATAACTAATCCAACTAAAGCCTTTTGTTCGTTTTATCACAATGAAGTATTCGCAATATAGTATTTTCACCATATTTTTTATCATGGAATGTTATGAAATACTTAACGAATTCTGGCCGATTTTTTGATTATGTAATTTTTCAAACTCTAGCGACTTTGTAATTAACGTCTGGAGACTTTTTATTTCTTAAACGACAAGACTAATACTGACCGTACTTAGTACTAGGGATGTGAGATTAATGGAAAAAAAATCGATTAATTAGGATCGAACTTTCTTTTTTCAATAATAATCGATTTGTCATAAATCGATTTTATTGAAAATAAATAATCGATTTCTCTAAAAATCGATTTTTATAATATTTAAAAATAGACATGCTTTCCATATTCCTATAATAAAGCTAAAAATTCAAAATAACAATTTATCAGATTAAGAATCAAATAAAATGATACGTATCAAAAATAACCAGTTCAAAATAAAATAAAAGTGAATGTTAAACTTTCAAGGTAAAGAATGCAAAAACTAAATACCATAGAAATTTGCAGTACTATTAAACATTATATCGTAATAAAAATGAAATGATAAACATCCTAACGAAATGACAACATTATTAATTCTAACTTTAAAATTCAAAACAATGAACTTGTCTTTTAAATTTTCATATTAATTATAGTGCGATTGACAAAATTAAAATTGAAGAATTTGTTTATTGAATAATTTTAATAATAATTTATAGTTTTGTAAACTTATCGATGTCGAGTTTACCATAAGACATTTTTAATGAACATGTTGAAGTACATTGTACTCGCATGACAGACCTTTACATTTTTAAATTTGTAGTTTAACTACAAGATTTTCCATTCCATCGAACAGGACATGCATATTACTGTGGTATTATTCTTTTGCGTTATAAAATACTTTCGCCAGCCGCTTTTAGGTGTTTCGCGGCTAGAAAACATTTTAAATTTTTACTATATTATCTCACTATGCTCACTCTTCAATTGTAAATAATAATTAACTTATTTTGAGTTTTTTTTCATCCGTCGCATAGATGTTAATGAAAATCGATTTAAATGCGTAATTTATATAATCGATTTATAAAAAATCGATTAGTATTAATATAAACATCGATAATAAAAAATCGATTATAATAAAATAATAATCGAATTTTATTTAAATCGATTATTTTTTAACATCTCTACTTAGTACTAGTTTGTTGTAGGACTGTTGATATTTTTTAAAATATCGGATTTTCGATATATCGATATTTATGAAAATATCAATATCGGACCTCGAAATATTGGAAAAAAATATCGATATTTCGATATATCGATATATATCGGCTATGTTTAAAAAAATGTAATTCAGCTAAACATTGATTTACAGTTTTTAATCCAGTATACTTGTACAGTTTATACCATATATGTTTTAAAATATAACAGTACAGTTCTAAGAGCCACTTGCACAAACGTCATTCAATCATATTGATAATCGTCATCATTATTGTTTTATCTAGATAAGATAATTATGTGTACCAATATTTTTCAGTCCATCAGTTACCAAGTTTTTTAAATAGTGGTAGTCTACTAGTTTCACTAGTAAAATAACATTTCGATGTCTGTTGGTTCGAACCCCGGTGTGTAATAATGAATTTTACAAAATTCGCGTACACTTACTAATTTAAATTGGTAACAGTATCGTCTGACATTCTAGGAAAACCCCGTGAGAAAACCTGAGCCTGAGAAATGTTCTGGTAGTAATTACTATATGTGAGAAAACGTACAATTGTGGTTTTCTCAGAGTTTGAAATTGCCAATACGCCGTGGGCTAGTGTGGTGATTATATCCATACCTTCTTTCAGGAAAAGGTCTATAGTCCTGCAGTGGCTCTCTTACAGGCTAATGGTAATGAATATTTTTCAGCAAGAGATTTTTAAAATACTATTTACTTCATATGTTCAGCTGTTTCACTAGGTACTACGATTACTACTAGCCTGCTTCATATTCATTGATCCAAAACGTGGCAGTGTAGACAATAACGGAAGGAATAGGATAAATGCAGGATGCACGAAATGGAGAAAGATGTTCAGGTTATGCGATCCACGAACGCCCTTGAAACTCACGGGGAAGGCGTATAAAATTGTTATAAGACTGTCGTACTGCATGCATCTGAGTGCTAGGTTACAAAAGAAACGGATGAGAAAAAACTGTACGCGGCAGAGCTGCGATTGTTAAGATGTATGGTGTAACTAGAAGTGATAGAATAAAAACGTATCAGATAAAGATTGAAAACATCACCCGTGACAGAAAAGTTGAGAAATAATAGGTTAGCATGATACAGGCATGTCATAAAGAGAGATGAAAGACTTATAACTAGAATAGTTTTAAGTATGAAGGTGAATAGATATAAAAGTAGAGGAAACCGAAAAAGTATGGATAAAGTATGTAAAAATAACATATGTAATAGGTGTGAATTCTGGAGGAGGAGACTGGAAAAGAAAAACATAATGTATCGAGTCAACCTAGGTGGAATAAGGCTAAGAAAATGATTATGAATAAAAAAAATATCGACCGCCGATATCCAAATTATAATATCAAAATATCGATATATCGCCCAAAAAATATTACTAAAAAATATCGATATTTTAAGATAAAAATATCGATATTTCGATATATCGATATTTTATCAACAGTCCTAGTTTGTTGTGGCTACTAAAGTATATATTGTAAAGATTGTGAATGTTTTTGTAATTTATAATTGTTTACCTTTCAACTGCACTGACTATTACGCTTCGATCAACGCGTCATGCAATATCTGCAACTTATATCGAAATACTTCTAATATTGTATACAGGTATTTGGTTTCATGTTTGTAACTTTGTATTATTGTATACCTCTTTTTTTTCGAATTGGTATGATTTATAAAAGTTGCAAAAAGTATGTTTTATCGTGATAAATTGTAAAGAGTTTATTTTTGTGCTATTTATCATTTAAATAATGATATTGTATAAAGAATAGCTGCAGATTATGAGGCACTTTTGTACTAATTAAATCCTTACTCGTTAATTTATTTCTAGGATATATCCATATAAATCATGGAATATAATAATAAACATTGTAAGACTATTGGAATATGGATGTCAGATAAAAAAAGCCAGAAGTTGAATTGGACTGAACTAGTATGTTCTTGTGCATTACATGGCTATAGTCTTGTGAAGGTAAAGGAGATTTTTTTTACTTTATTATATGAACTATTTACCTTATGACTGTTCATTTGGCTTTACAGTATAAAAGAACTAGTAATGTGTTGTGACAAAGATAACTTGGATAATTTTCTAAGTATATAAGAAGACACTAATTTTTATTGTACCTAATATGACTAAAACATGATATATACAGGTTAGGTGTAGGAAATATATAGGTATTCATACTAGAAAATTATAAATGTAAATATTTCATCTGTGAATATGCTATTTTAAATTTTTAGTATGAATTGGCTTTTAATTGTACCAAATAACTCATTATGTATTGTTACTTCAATTTTATATAACAATTGTTGAAGTTTATCTCATCTGTGTCAGGGTTATAAAAAGTCAATATAAGAACAATGCCTCAGTGCTATTGATAGTTCTACTTGATTAAGAATGAGGTTACCAGTATCAATTTACCACTATCTTTTTTATCTAAAATTTTAATGTTTCAAATAATATTTCTTATTTATACTTCATTGTAATCAAAAAAAGTGTAAAAGTACTGTTTTAAAATTGACTTAGTATACCAGTATGTACCTCTATTTAGATAAGACTTAGTAATGGATAGAACAAGCTTTCTAGTTTCTAATTTTTCCAGATTCTTCTATAACAAACATGAAGATTAATTATCAAACCATTGATTACACCGCTACACTTACTTTTTTATGTTTACTGTGTTAATAGGAAATTAAATAATAGTAATAAATTTACATAATAAATTAAGTAATGACAAATACATCAAAGAATGTTGTATTTCTACTTTAACTTGAGTATATTTTGAATAAAAACACATATAATAAAAATGTAAATCTAACATGTTCGTATTTTTTACATTTTTGTGTAAAAAAATATTGCAGGTGTATTGGAATGAATAATAAAATACATTTCAATCATTTTTAGAAATATTTATTTGTTTGTTTGAACACTCATTACTGCAAATATTGAATTTAGGATAAAACCACACCAAGAAAATTATAAAGCATATCCTTGAGTAATATTTCATCTTTGTTTCATTAAAATTGATTCACTCTAAAAGTTATTGTGATTTTAATTTAATTTAATGCTGTCGCAGAGATGACGGCTTAAGTATGAGAGAAAAGTAGATAAGTCACAGCTTTTTACATTAGGTTCCAAATGGATGAAGTCAAGCAAAGCTAGTAAGGTATATAGTAAAAATATCACACATAGAAATCATTTGTAGTTATCTAGTCATCAAATGTTATTAGTGCTGCAATCATCATTGCATATGAAGCCTATTTGAACCATACTACTTGTTATGTTTAAGTTTATTTTTTGTTTATTTCAATAAAATACTTAGGCATTAAATTATTTATACTTTTTTATTTATTATATCTCTTCTATATTCTATAAGAAAATACCATTTTAAATAACATGTTTCCTAGACCCCACAGACTTAAACAGATTTAAGAATTTCAAATAACTAAATCTTTTTCATAAATTTATTTGTAAAACGATCAACTGTTAAGGTTCTGCTTTTAGTTACATTAAATTCAATTTAATCATTGTCATTTATACAAATAGTATAAAGTTATTTTATGTTTATTTACAGCTTGAATTAGAAACACCTATAGAAGATCAAGGTCATATTGATGTATTTCTACATAAACTAACAGATATAATAGCTGCTGCGGACCAAGGAGATGTAAAGGTAAGAAAATTTCAAGTACATCGCAGCAAATAAAAAAAATCGAAGAGTTTAAAAAAATGGCAAAGCTGCTCCCATTCTGCATGATTTTAGTGTTGACTGTGGCATATAACTTACCTCTATTTTTACGCAGTATAAAATGTTTCCGATCTCTGTTCCCTGTCTGTTCAGGCATAGATAAAGTGATTAAAGAGGAAGATTTATATGTATGATACATACATATTATAGTATAGAAAAGCCGAAAGATTCAAAGATTTGTAATGAGTTGTCCTAACAAGCATTTTTGTACTCTTAAATCATAAACGCTGGGTAAACTTTAAGAGATCGATGAAATTAACGTACTATGGAATTGTATATCTTAAAAAGATCCATGAAAAGTCCTGGATGGTATATATTTATCTCTAAAGGATAACTCACAGTAACCATTTACAAAAATAATTATGTGTTATTTACTAAGCTATTTTATACAATACAATATTATTCCTTATCCAATTAAATACATTACATGTGTTTACATGTAATGTAGATCAAAACTGCCCTTAACAGAATTTTATTAAAATGGGTATCTATATGGCACCCATGCAAAGGTGGGATGAGTCACTAGCTTATAAAAAATCTTAAACAGAACTGCAGGCTTTATTGTAGTGTCTGGTGAAGTTGTTAAAAAAACTGTGCTAGGTCAATAACCTAGTCAGTTCGAAAAAAAAAACAGTCTTTATTAAATTCAAATGGATTATTACTCCCCATGCCCTGATGCATGTTTTTAACTATAATTTTCAATACAGAAACTTCATAGTGCAAGTATTGTTATTGCTTGGTGATGCTTCACCAATCAAGCTTTGAACAGATTCTATTTTGCAAAAACTGCTTATGTACTACCATTAGTACCTCAAATAGAATTAATATTTTTCAGGCATCAAATATAATTAATCGTGTTGAACAATACTTATCCAACCATCCTAATGTCACTGTCATTGATCCATTGGATAAAGTAAGGATTTTATTAAACAGGTAAGTTCTAAATTGTCAGGTACTACATAATATTCAGGTTTATAAACTGTTAATTTTTAGCTTCGTGCTAGTTTATACAATGCTAATTAAAAATATGAGTGTTTGTTTTGGTACTTATATAGTATGTACTCAGATTTATGAAAGTGAGAAAAAAAATTTCACTTATCATTTGGTATTTACTATATGGTATCATTGAGAAATAGTTTTTTTTAAACTGATTACTCCTTGCCCTAGGACCTTTTTAATTTATAATTACAATTTACAACCTGTAGATGTTCATATTTTTGTAAATTAGAACACTTTTCAAATGTATAAAACTAACAAGCTTATATTTAGTGTAAAATGTAATTTAATTTAAAGAAAGATGACTATGTAAAAATCTTTTTAAATGTTTCATAATGTTCTTACTTTTATGATATCAAAAAAGTATTTATTTTCCTCATAAAGTAAAATTTGGTTACATGAATGAGTAATATTTATAAGGGTAAATGACATATTTGTAAAATCTATGTTGGGTATTATAACATACGTGAAAGAAGGTGTTTTACTAGATTCAACATGAATGGATTAGTCCGTTCAAGGTTGTACCACCTGACCCACAGAAACACCGACGGGATATAACAGTGCATTTTTGCGTTTCGTTTGGTCAGTGAGAGCACCGGAAGCCCACCTATCCTCCCCCTCCCCTCCCCCTCATATCCCGCTCTCCCTCCCCACCAACACTGGCACTTGCGACTACTCAGGTGCTACTTATGTCTATGGGCGGTGGTAATCACTTAGCATCAGGTGACCCACCTGTTCGTTTGCCTCGTATGATATTAAAAAAATGAATTAACTGTGTAATTGAGCAAAAAATTAGCTTCCAAATGTATGAGTTAATAATATGTTGCCAATCAAGATAATAGACTTTAATTTTAATGTAGTAAGAAAATAAAGATAATATTATATTTAAAAGATAAGTTTATATTTAATTACATATAAGTGTTAATAAAATGATAATACTAAAAAGGATTTAACCTACTCGTTTATTTCTTATTCCAGATATAGCTATTATTCTATATTACAAAATGAACAGTCATTACGAAAACAAGGTATTTTCACTCCAAACTTTGCAGAGTTTACAACAAATAATATAGAACAAAATATAGAGATTATGAAACAAAGAGGTGTTAATTTCCCTTTGGTCTGTAAACCAACTTTAGCACATGGTTCAAAATCGGCACATGAAATGATTATAATATTCAATGAAAAAGGCTTAAGTGTGTGTAAGCCCCCATGTGTAGTGCAGAGTTTTGTAAATCATAATGCGATATTACATTAAAGTTTTTTTTTTAGGGAGAGGTAGGTATTTTTTTTTTTTTTTTTTTTATTTATCTAACATAGTTTTATTTTGTACTGTAGAAATACTTATATTCCTCCAAATGGGGTGGTTCCGTTTTGTGGCGACCGTAGATAGGCTACCATAACACGTCAGTCCCTATTACGTTCTAAGTGTTATCAATAGAGTATATGTATTTTAAAAAAAGTACCTGGACAACCGAACCTAGCTTAGCCCGGTTCTTTAAAAACATTTTTTTAATTGAAATGAACTGTTAGGTTTTTGCTTCACGAATTTAACATTATTTTACAAAAAAAAAAAAATTATAAAAGATATCTCTGTTGCTGTCACTCGAATTCGAACTGGGGTTAGACGGATATTCGAAGCAGCCGATTTCCATGTGAGCCATTTTTGTTTTGACAGCGGCAGCAAATTTACCTTTATATTGTAGCTAGAGTTTTTGATTGCCTGAAAACTCAGTTAGGTTTTCTATGAATGAAATCTACCTAGATCGATTTATCGTCCCTGAAACCATATTAAGTATCACGGAAAACGCCCACGCCGTTTCCGAGATCCTACATATATAATAATATAAAAATATACAAGAATTACTCGTTTAATGGTTTTAGATAAAAAATAACTATGATCAATTACAGGTATCACATTTGTGAGAGACCAAGTCTTAAAAACTTCTCAGCATGTGACGATTTAGAACCAATATTTTACACTACAGGAGAAGTTTGCAAAGCAGACAGTCAATCAACACTTTCCATTTTGGACCCGCATGATAATAAAGCTGATATTACAATGACACTTAACGAGGAAAAGATAAAGACTATAATCAGAGTACTCAGGAAAAAGATTGGGCTAGTCTTAGCTGGATTCGATGTGGTCATTGATAATGTTTCGGGGAACCATGCTGTTATAGATATAAATGTGTTTCCAAGTTATGATAATTTTCCCAATTTCTTTGAACATCTATTGGACTCTATAAGTGAGTTGAGTTGGAGAAGTGTTCAAAGGAACGGTGATTGCAGTAGTGTTAGTGATCTTACGGGCAGTCAAGCATTTAACGGGCTCTATAATGTAGGCATGGATCCAGTGAAATGTGGTGTTACTGGTATGAATATTAACTGATGGTATGTCTCTTTAATGATTTATAGCTGACGTATATTTAATGTACGTAATATTGAAGGATTAAATTATATTGATTTCTGAAATAAGAAAATGTAACCATTCCAATATAATTTATTCAAAATGCCAATATGTACGCTTATAAGTAAGTAATAAAAAAACGAAAACGCCAACATAAATATGCAATAATTATTAAGAACATGTAACATTAAAAAAAAAAAATTAGTGCGTGTAGCCGTCACACGCGTTTGAAGTAAAACTTGTAATTGAAATTCCGAATTAGCTGATAGATGTCACTACAATTAATGAAACTTTGATTTAATTTCTTACTTACATTGAAACCAGATGGCAGCACGACCGCACACCCATTTATACATAATTCATTATATTGTATGATTTTTATTATAATTCAATTTGATGTTTTTTTATTAATTTGTTTTTCAAAAGTTTGATTTGTTTAGAAGTTTTGTTTAGAAGTTGTAAAGAAGTTTTTAATTCAATAATATTTAATAGAAGTCATGAACATCCAACTAAAATATTCCATACACAAAGTCTCCATGATTTTATTTTTATTATAATGTATGGTCTGTAACAACAATGTTTTTTTTTTATACTTTATCTCTCTCTGTCATTTATACTCTACTTCAAAGTATGGTTGAAATTATATTCTGTATGTAAATAATTACAATATTTTTATATGAAAGTTAGTAAATTATTAGAAATTAATTAAATATCCATTTTAAGTTTTAGGTCTATAAAAGTGTTATCTACTAACTTTATAGTTAGTTTTGGTTAAAGTATAATTTGTTTAAACAATATATACATAAAAGAGAACAGTAATATTGATACTTTTCATATCAGTTAGGAAATTTAAAAAATGTTGCTATTACTTGATCTAAGACTTTGCATGAATTCTTATCTGCAAAATCTAAATTATTTGAGAATCTAAAAATTCTTACTACAGGTAATTATTTGACTATATCAGTCATGTTTTATGTACTTTTAGCATAATCATCCACAGCTAAAACATTAGTCTATTCAATGGCAGCAATGATAGAATATAGACTATGGAATTAAGAATGTCAGGCGCCCTATTGAATTACTTATGTCAAACATATGAAGTGGATTTTATATTTTATTCATAATCTTGTGTTATTTGACTCTATATTTTGGTGTTTTACGTAATATAGTTAGTTTATTGTGCAAAAATGAAGTGAATGGAAAACAATACCATAGAGCATGAAATTCTGAGATGCCACAAAAACTCCCTGGAAGGTTTCTAACAAGGGATCCACCATCTTGTTAGAATATTGATTCACACGACGCTTAATATTGAAATGACCGTACGATGCTTGTAATATTATTGACTACGCGACAATGGCAGTAATAATCAGAAAGATTGATTGCCAAATATAAAGTAAAAAAAAATATGAAGAAGTTCTATGACCTTTGTACATCTTCGAAAAAAATGTAAACAATTTAGACTTCGGAATCAATGTTCAAATATTAGTGAATCTTTAAAAGTTTGATGACCTATTGACTGATTGTAAATTTTAAGGTATATCGTAAATATATATTTAAGGTTAGTTGTATAAATATTAAAAAGTTATAATACGTTCTCAGTATATATATGTTTTATAGTTTTGTTAATTAATTTTTTGTATATTTTGTCTAAGAAAAGATTTTATTTATACGTGCAGATTATTAATGCTAATGAACAAGTTTTAACAAGTAAAATTATTTAATCATTTTTATGTATTTTGTTAAATGTAGGTGTCAATTCAATGTCGAATATTATAACAGACAACAACAATTGTTTATATGTCTCATGTGGAAAGGATAATTTGAATTATTGTCGTTATTGATAAATTCTTCTTGTATGTTATTAAGTATGTATTAATGCTTTTAGTACATTGCTAGATGCTATAGGTGTGAGTTTTGTTAAAGATTTAAAGATCTGACATGCACTTTGATAAGATTGTAAGTAACGATGAGGAATCTATCAAGATATATATTTTTCTATAACATAGGACCATTCCATTGAAATTTGTACAGACTGCTGTGATTTTATACAGTGTAATTTTTATCACTGGTTCTTATAATTTATTTGCTTTGTATATTTATATGTAAAGGTTGTTGAATATTTGTATAAAATAACTATATGCCTATTTGCTTACATTTTGTTTGTTTTATTTACTTGCACTCCTTGCACTTTTGTTATGTACCAATCGATTAATTTTCTTATTTTAAATCTATTGTCAATTAACTTATGGGTTTCTTGCAGTACAAAGACAGTTGGTCATACCTTTGACATTCTTAGCAATAAAATACCATAGGATGATAGGTCTGATCTGGTAGAAGACATGCGGTGCTATTACAAAAAAGTTAACGTATTAAATACTTGCTTTACTGAAGGTTTCGTATTAAATGCAACGCGCTCGCCCGAAGCAAGTTCGCGTTATCCTTTTTTCGCAAGTCTAATTTAACCTAACCGAAGCGAGACAAAAGAGCAAGATGGCGAACGTTCAGCGAGCGCAGTGTATTTAAAACGTAACCTTTTTAAAGTAAGTATTCAATACGTATTTAACTCTTTTGTAATAACACCGATTGATTATTATTTATGTTTTAATGTCACATATAAATTGGAAATATGTACAAGATGTAAATCGTAGATAAATATATCAATTTATTTATGTATTTAATCTGTAACAAGTAACATAATTTTAACATAGTGAGATTGTAACATACAGGTTGTACTCGCGGCTTCACACTGGTTCTGACTCGGTAATTATTTTCGTCTCGTATTGAACTCTTAGAAGATTAGCAATTAATTTAAATACATATATACTTTCTGTACACAGAATGTCATTAAAATCGGTTGAGAAAGAAAAAAACATGTATTTTTGTTAAGTTTTATAAAATTATTATTGACTAGCTGACCCGGGCCTACTTCGTTGGGCGGTAAACATCGTAAAACTCGTGATAAAATTATGAGTGTGACGCGGTTAGTATTGAGTGTTATGATTTATTTCCTGACTGCCAAAAAGTAGTTCTAATAGAAAACTTTTATTTAAAAAAATGTTGAAAGTGTAGTACGTATTACGTTTCGGAAATTTCAATTTGCGAGTGTGTCGCGCGAATATCTTCCTCGTAGGTGTAGTTCTCAGTATATAGTATCTTATCTATGGATGTAATAGACCACGCCCGTTAGCCCAAGACAACAGACGCGATTCACTTAACGATTAAAATTATTTTTTAATGTAGAAAACTACCTTTTGCAACTTAAATATAAAAGTTAGACGTATGCTATCAGTGACTTTTTTGTAGGTATTATCAAACTACAACTTTTCTCTAGAACTCAATCATATATCTCATCTCATCGTTAAGGTAACGTTCGTAAGAAACGTTTTCGTTCGACCGTTTTTTCTTCGACTTACTTTGCAAATCCGACTACCACAAAATAGGCTTTTCACTTTTCGGGTTAATATATAGCCTATGGCTCTCACAAGTAATGTGGATTTCTATTGGTAAAAGAATTTTCAAAATCGATTTAGTAGTTCCTAGGATTTTCCCATACAAACCCAAACTTCACCTCTTTATAATATTAGTGTAGACTAGCTGTTATCCGTGACTTGCACGCGATACTGGCCGTAAGATATTACTTCTTTAGTTTATTGTATTGTTGCGGAACCTTTTTTAAAATGAAAATAGCTTAAATTACTCCTTATATCATTACTGAAAGGGCGGTTTTGTTGGAAACCGAGAGTCAATTAAACGCTCAAATTTGTAGGTATTTTATTTTTCATTATATACTCGTAAAACAATATTTTACTGGAAAATCTAAAAAGAAAATAGTCATTCAAAACAAATCACCCTAATTGATATCGATCACAAAATTTGGCAAAAAGTATTTTTCACTTGTCTATAACTTATGACTATATTCTGATTGCCGACGTACACCAAACTTTATATCCGCTTTGAAGACAGTTGCCAGAATATAAATGTAGGCTGTAAATAATAATAAATAAGCTCTCTCTCTCTCTCTCTCTCTCTCTATATATATATATATATATATATATATATATATATATATATATAACATCGAGACAAGTAAAGTAAAAAAAACTAAAAAAAAAACATTGTTTTATATTAAACTCTTCACAATATTATGCGCAAGTCCGAACTTACCGTTATATCCCGAGCGGTCAAAAGGATTGTTGAGATCAGTATCTGTAAACTTCAACCCCTTGTCTAAGTTCTTGTTGTTTGTATTATCCGTCAGTTAATTAAGTTTTGTACACAGTAGTCATTATTACAACAACTAATAATGTATGGCATTATTTCCTCAGTCCGTTAATGGTATCCGCTGCAAAATACCAACCCGTACCGAACACTGCGCATTATAAAAGACATACGCAGCATATTTTTACCGACCCTCCCGATGAAATAACAGTAGTGAAGGATCAGTACCAGCCTGTCTCTCCAAACAGAGCGTGCTCACGTCCGCTCCTAAGTAACTACAGATCACGTCACCGTGGTCTGGGGGTAAATTTGGCTCCCGCACACCTGACTAAGCTACCCTCGGCTGCGGCTCAAGCCTAGGTCCGTTTCCTCGGCGTGGAGCCCCTTGAGTACGCTGCTCGTGCGATACAGTGACACAAAATCTTACAACTCTGCAACAACATTACACATATCACCTCCACACACGTGCACGCACACATGCTTACACAGAAAGTGGAAGAGTTTTACTTTTGTTTTTCCCTTATCGAACTGAAATAGCTTAGAAAAATTATCCGAAAGAAAATACATATATCAGTTGTTGAGGTAGCGTAATTATTAATTTATATATAGCCGTTATTCATTGGAGGCTACTGCAGTTGAAGTAATATGTGTTTGTATGCATAGAAGAGTTATTTCTTTATTTTGTGGTATCATTGGAACTTAGTTGTCCATTCGCATATTTTAAATATTATATCTATGTCTGATACAGCGATCGGAAAGTAACCGTAGGCATAGAAGAAGCTCAATAAAATAGATTATACATACAAATCTCAAACTTTAAGATATTGTCTTAGACAAAAATCGTACTTTTGTTTTTATTAATATTTTCACAAAAACTAACTGCAGTTACAATATTGGAGTAAATACCAACTGATTATCATATGTTTTCAATAAAATGTAACATCAAATAAATAAATAAATGTTATAAAAAAAAATTTGAATATTCGATGTCAATAAACTAAAAATAACAGTTTGACGTATATTTGTTATTGTGATGCTCTTTTCTTTGTCGTAATCCTACGTTCACTCTAACGGTTCTGAATGTCCAAATAAAGGTAGTAATTGTTAATTCGACATAGCTGTATACATAAATCACATCTACTTGCAACGGGAGAAGTAAATCTGTACAATTTATTATATATCATGAAATATAGTAAGTCGAGTCACGTCAGCTTGTTTTGTTTACGTATACGTTTGTGTGTGGTTCGCATTTCTTTTGCTTAGTTCAGTTCATGTGGAACACAGAAAACTTTTTTTTTTTTAATTTTTGGCGGGATTTTAATCTACCAATTAGTGGATTTTATATTTTATTCATAATCTTGTGTTATTTGACTCTATATTTTGTAAATTTGGTGGTGTTTTACGTAATATAGTTAGTTTATTGTGCATAAGTGAAGTGAATGGAAAATAATAACACAGAGCATGAAATTCTGAGATGCCACAAAAACTCCCTGAAAAGTTCTAACAAGGAATCCACCATCTTGTTAGACTATTGATTCACTCGACGCTTAATATTGAAATGATCGTACGACGCTTGTAATATTAAGGACTACGTGACAATGGCAGTAATAATCTGATAGATTGATTGCCAAAAATAAAAAAAAAACTGTATTTTTCAAAAGAGAAATCTTTATGCGCGTCGAGCGGATTTTTTTTTTGGCAGGAGAAGAACTTATAATTTCGCGTCATGAAATGCTAGTGACCGTGACCGACCGTATTGTTTTTGCGCGGCTTGCGAATGACTAGCGACGCATAGTATAAGAGACTGTGAGCATCAAATATTGATATCTTGTTATGAAATCGTGAAGCCCATCACATGTTTGATGAATTAATAAACTGTATAAAAAGTATATAATTATTATTCGGAGTGGCAATATATTTTAAAAAGAGTCTAATGATAAAAATTTCAATTCATAAATTATGCAATTTAAATAATTCATAATACTAGTGGGCGCCCAGTGGTCGACATTCGACCATAGTTCATTGATTTTTTAAAGTTTGAACTTTATTAGGGTTCTTTGGCAAAGGGTATATCTTCTATACTCGAAGGTTTTCGTCATGGCTACTCAGTTATCTGCCATTTGCCATGATCTTGAATTATATGAACATTTAAAAAAATCTGTGTAAGTGAAAATTGAAATTAATTGTAAATTTGGAACAAAAGCCAGGTGATAAAGCTCTAAGTACATATAACTTTACGAAAATAAAGAAATTTATCGCAACCCATGACACAACTTTCAATTAATTTTACACGACACCATGGGTGGATGATATATCTGGGAGATATTGAATTAAATGTAGTCTGTTTATTATGAGAAATAGTGATATGCCCAGTATCATCGTTTGGAAAAGTAATGGATGCACAATACCATCAAATTATGAATCCAAGACAAAGATGTTTTTAATACCACCATTAGATTTTGAAAATAAATTCTTTTTTGTTTCTACATGAGGTTGAATTGCAACATTACAACCGCGGAGGTCTAAGTCATGGATTACTTTTATGAACAAAATTTGGCTCATTTTTTTATTAATTCATCATTTGAAGTGAGTTCACCATAAAAAATAATAAACATTACAATAATAGTTATATTTTATAATATCATTGTTGAATGTAGGATGAAAAATGGTAATTAGAACGTAAGAGTTAAAAATACATATAGTCGAGCATAGCAACCTCCTTCACAACCTTTTTTACATATGTATATACGTTGTGTAAAATTCGAGTAGTAGTGTGAGTAGTGCATATTTTAATTAATTTAATGTACTTCTAATGCATTTTATATAAAATAAATAGCTTTCTGCAACTCTCCGCCATATAAACTTTAACTATGCCAAATTTCAAGTTCACCAGTTAACGGAAAATAGGTTAAAAAGGTGTACAAAAATTTTGCTTCACGTATTAATATTTAGATGATTAATTTAAAAATCCAAAAGAAAACAGTTTCAATTCCATTGTTTTGAGTTTGCACTTCTATCGGTAAACCTTATGACTGCCGTGACTTTTTTTAATTTTTGAAGCGATACTATATGACTGTTATAAAGTACATATGTCCGGAATGTGACTTACATATATCTAGTCGCATCTTTTATAAAAGAATAAATTCGTCTCGTTCCCTTTGTTGAGATACTAATAATATTTATAGCACTGTTAATTTAGAATATGTATGTAGGATATCTTGTTAAGATAACTTTTATATTATTATATTAATTCGCAAATTCCTTCACATCGTGTTAAATAATGTTACGTATGCGTAAGTGAATAAGTTAATTCATTGAATGCGGAGATTCATTGTAGAATTAAATCGTATGTCCATCGACGCAGCATGCGATAAAGTTACTACCGAACTAAACCTATATTATAAAACGTATAATAGCTATGGGTCGTTCATTCGTTCTACTTTGATTGATTAAGTGAGATCTTAGTTTGTGATAGAAAAAAAACTTCTAACGGATGTCGGCGAGTATATACAAAAGGTCGTTAGCGAAAAATTGGTACCTTGTAATTGCAGCGTTGTTTTGAATTGCGTTTGCGATTCAGTCAGCTGGCGGCACAAGCGCGCATAGTACGTGTGATGCGCGCGCAAACTTCTTTCCGTTGCTAAACAGCGAAAACTCGCGCGTAATGAAACGTTAATTTGAAAAGTTCGGTTATTTTTATTTTCCAATAAAATACTTGTAATGAATTGAATATATATTATATCTGTGTTTTCCTTTCCGTGTTTTGATATCGTGTAATAAATAAAAATATTTTGTGATGTGTGATTACGATCTTATAATTTTTCTATTTTAGTGTCCATTGTTTTGTTTGTTTATTTAACGTGTTCTGTAAAATGTGCTGAATAACTTTGTAATTTTATACCAAATTAGAGGGGAAAATCCAGCAAAGGTAATTTATTTTTTCTAGTTTTTAGACTACGTATACTTGTGCGCCTTATAATTGATATAAAATCCGAAAGATTTATAATTAAAGTAGATACATGTTCAAAGATAAAAATATTGTTTATTCTGCGTTATTAAACCCAGGACTGTCCAAAACTAAAGGTTTAAGTTCCATACACACGAATGTAGAGCTCATGACTGTTGACAGCATAAGCTAAAAAAATATCTGATTTATAACAAAACTTTGAAAAATAACAAAGTATGTTTGTTAAAGCAAATCTTTTATGTAAAATGTATTTTTAATTTGTACGAACTTTTTTTATTAAATCATGGAATTTAGAATTTAATTTGTCGTGAATTGAAAAAAATAACAAAAAATGGACCCATTTTGAGACCTCAATTTCAGCCGAGGAGTTAAAATATGTATATCTAATATATGCACGCTTTCTTTCTTATATATATACGTATAAATATATAGTTTCTCGCATTAATGTAGATTCGATTTGTCCCTCGAGCAAAGTGTTTTCTGAATTATGTTCTTTTCTGTGTTCCTGACGATATGTATGTTAAATTTGATAATGTTTCGTTGCGTAACTAAAGCGTGAACTCATTTTCGGGTATATATTATTAGTTAGGATTAGGATTTATGAGAGGTGAAAAAACTTTTTCAATTATATTTGTTTGTATACATTTTTGTATGTAGGTTAATGGAATATGAAATTATAAAATTCTGAGAAACGGCGATTCAAACATGCGTGGCCTGAGGAATAAATATAATATAACAATTTGAACTTTACAATTAATATAACGTCGAACGAATATGCAAATTAGATAATTAAAAGATCGTTTTATATTTATACGAGTAGTGTGTTTTATAAAACGTTATACTGATTTTTTTAACCAGAAAATTATAGTTAATTTCGTTGTCATAGTAGTACATACATTAATCATTTGTAAAAGTTGTGTACTTAGAACAAATTTACAATAAACTACAAACTTAGTTATTACAACAGAAATAATTTAGAGTAATATTAAGAAGGTAAAACCCATGCGGTGTTATTACAAAAAAGTTAAACACGTTTTGAACGCTTGATTTAAAAAAATCTCTCGGTGAATTTCGCCGTTTTGCTCTGTTGTCTCGCTTTGGTTAGGTTAGGTTACACTTGCGAAAAAAGGATAACGCGATCTTGCTTCGGGCGAGCGCGGCGCATTTCGTACGAAATCTTTTTTAAACCAAGTATTTAACTTTTGTGTAATAACACCGACAAAGTTTAGTAATAATGTTAGGTATTCCTTACAGTTTTCCATTGACAATTAAAAGAAGCTTAGATGTCATTTAAACTATACTAATATTATAAAGACGTAAAGTTTGTCAGTTTGTGAGTTGTGACGTTGTAGGGGGTAATCTCAGGAACTACTGGTCTGATTTGAAAAATTACTTCTGCGCGATATAGCTTACTTATCCAGGATCCACTATATATCATCAAGCTAAGATCAACAGGAGCGGAGCACCAATGAAGGATGTTTCAAAATCGGTATTTTTTCCTCCTGAGAGCTTCCGCTGCGTGTTAGCATTAACCCAAAGTAACTATTCCACGCGGACGAAGTCGCGGACAGAGGCTAGTGCTATATAAATTCCTAAATACAATGTCTAGATTTTTTGTTCATCACGAATAAGTCCATGAAACATGAATTTAAAGTTAACATTGTAGGTAGGTACATAAATTTCCACGGATGTCTGATTCTGACATCTCAAGTGAATCTGTCGTCTTTTTTCTGATGACCTTGCGTTAAATGCGTCGAATTGTTGTAGCATCTTAAACGTCACGATCCGTATTGCATTGTGCGTCTCAGTGTTACCGGCAACTTGTAGAACGAATTCCAAATTAGTACCGCCCGAGTTCTCGCGACCTTCGACTACGTATCGTCGCAGAATCGAATCGTCTCGTAACTGTAAAACTAGTTTGGCTATCAGACGCTTCTCTAATAGGAACGGATGCGTTCCGCACAGTGGATGTTCTTTTTCTGTACTTTTTCTTGAGCACTCGACGATAGAAGAAACGATGAGATATCTAATTGTCCTAGACTGCTATGAATATATTTATTATGCGTTCTAGTTCTCTAATCTACTTTAAAAGGTTATCATCTTTTGCTTTTTCATATTATCCAATAAAATGTAAAAACAAATAAATTTATCGTTAGTATTTTTCAATAAATTAATTGTTCAAATTCATCATTTTATGTCCATGATCTTCCAAGTTTTGCGTGACCAATCTGTCTTATACCTAGACAGCAGTGATATTTGCAAAATCTTGATTCACGCTTGGACAGTTTATATTTATTTACTCTATTCGACACTGGGTTTGCCATTTATTTGGAAAACATACGAAGATTAACAACGCGTCACGTAGTCATTTTGTTACATTATTCAATTCTTGTAGCAATGTTGAATGCAATGAACTCGAATTATTTGTTGTCACTGGTATAAGTAAATATGGTATAAATAAACTCTCAATTGACAATAAATATAAGTACCTAATGTAGCTATGCGAGTATTTAATTTTTCAAATAACTGATAAATAAAGTATCTATAAGCAAACTTTGAGACACTTATCGTTGTAAATTGCGTGTGTTAGAGGCACCTTTTAGTTCGAAGCAGCCGGCAAATATTTACACGGGCCGTTGGAAGCGGTTGGGTGACGAATCATTTTGCGTTACAATCGGGTCACAGCTTTATAGTAGCTGTTGTTGAAAAAACTCATAACAATTCGTATCATTATTTCATATTTAACTTGTTTTATACTTTTTAGTTTCTTTTTAAATATGGTGTATTAGTAAAAAGTATTTATTTCAATATTTTTTTATAATCGAAACGACTATTCTGTTACGCATTTGTACAGGTGTTCGAAATAATTTTGTAACATTATTTTTATATATATAGCAGCTGTATATAATAAAATTTTATATTTAGGTATACATAACATGTTCGTAAACGTGTATTTATGATTTGACTAACGATATTTTGTCTTTGACATGATTTGAGGAACTTATTTTATTGTGATAAAATATATTTTAAGGTGTTGAATAAAATTAGAGGCCAATGTAGATAATAATTGGAATATAAACTCAACTAAAATTATTGAAATACATCACAACAATGTTTTACATCCGGTTTCTTTAATCTGTAATTTATTTCTTATTTTGAATTTTTATTTTTCGAACTGACTACACTGTTGGCTTAGCAAGGTCTTAACAGCTTCACCGGACTAGCAAATTTTGACCGTTTTGATTACCTTATCTCTAAAGAAAAACAAATAGTAAAATTCACAGTATACATAAAAATCTCCATTTTGTCCATTATTATAGAACTAGCCTCTGCCCGCGACTTCGTTTGCTTTTTTTATTTATTTTTTTTCGAAATGTCTACGCTATTGACCCAGCAAGGTCTTAACAGCTTCACCGGACTACTAAGGCGAGCGCTTAAGGCACTCAGCCGATTTTATTTTGGCAACCAGCTCAAGGGTGCACGGCACACCTCGGCTTGGCTGTTGCCTGTTGCATGCAAAATCGCGACCTATCTTAGCTAACCTAGCTAACTATTCATATATGTATGAGTTGTTGAAACGTATGTGTACCAAGCATACACGCCTCAACAACTCCACCATATATTTATTATCGGAAAATTGAGAGTTTTTCAGTTCGATAAGGGAAACAAGTAAACCCTTCCACTTTCATGTGTAAGCGTGTAGGCGTGCACGTATGTGGGGGTGATCGTGTAGTGTTGTAGCAGTGATGTATATTTGTGTGTCATCGTATCGCGCAAGCAACGCACTCAAACTTCGTTCGCGTGGAATAGATACACCAGCACTAACACGCAGCAGTTCTCAAAAGGAAAAAACATCCCGGTTTTGAAACATTTTTCATCTGTGCTCCGCTCCTATTGATCTTAGCGTGGTGATATACAGCCTATAACACCTATAACTATTCTCGATGAATGAACTATATAACATTGAAATAATTATTCAAATCGGACCAGTAGTTCCTGAGATTACCCCCTACAACGCCACAACGTCACAAACTCACAAATTTTACCTCTTTATAATATTAGTATAGATGTTCTATAGATAATAGCTTAATCTCACTGAAGGCCTGTTACCTTAATTGACTGTATGATGTGCCTCTTGCTATTACTCACGTAAAGTCATACGTCAAATACAGTCCGTAATGTTACATGCTGCTCATATCACGTTCTATCCATTTCTGGATCTCAAAGAAATATTCCTCATGCCATATTAGTATGTACCGGAGATGAGTTAGACGTTCGTTTTGTGTCGTAAATAAATGTACAGTACTAGGTGAGCAATACATGCTAGTATTTCTGTCGTTCACGTGAGCTCCATATCGGGCGTTTGCCGTTTGTGCCTTCGCGCCGCGCCGCCTCCGGGGAGTTAAGAAATGTTTGAACAATATGTAGGTTTGCGTCCATAATGGGGTTACATTAGATTGGTATTTATAGTAAGGTTTAATTATGCATGTAGGTTGTTGTTCCGGAAGAGTTTTTGTGTATTCTGATGCAAGAGTTTGCTTCACTTTTGTTTTAGACACAATATAGTTCACTAGTGGGCGCCCAGTGGCCGATATTCGACCATAGTTGATTGATTTTTTAAAGTTTGAACTTTATAAGGGTTCTTTTGTCAAAGGGTATATTTCTATAATCAAAGGTTTTCATCATGGCTACTCAGTTATTTGCTATTCGCTATGATCTTTAATTATATAAACATTTAAAAAAATCTATGTGTGAATGAAAATTGAAATTAATTATAAATTTGAAACAAAAACCACGTGGTAAAGCTCTCAAATTTTAAGCAAACATAACTTTACGAAAATAAATAAATTTATCGCAACCCATGACACAATTTACAATTAATTTTACACGACACCATGGGCGGGTGGTATTTCTGGCTGATATTGAATTAAATGTAGTCTGTTCATTATGAGAAATAGTGATACGCCCAGTATTGTCGTTTGGAAAAGTAATGGATGCACAATAGAATCAAATGGTGAATCCAAGACAAAGTCGTTTTTAATACTACCATTAGCTTTTGAAAATAAATTCTCTTTTGTTGATACATGAGGTTGAATTGCAACATTGTAACCGCGGAGGTCTAAGTCATGGATTACTTTTATGACCAAAACTCTTATTTTGATTATACAAAGTATTATTTGGCTCATTTTTTTATTAATTCATCATTTGAAGTGAGTTTACCATAAAAAATAATAAACATTACAATAATAGTTACATTTTATATCTTTGTTGAATGTAGGATGAAAAATGGTAATTAGATCGTAAGAGTTAAAAAAATATATATTCGAGCATAGCAACCTCCTTCACAAACTTTTTTGAAATTCGTAATTATTGACGGCTGTCAAAATGTCTTTTTTATTTACATGTGTAAAAGTGTAAAATTCGAGTAATAGTGTGAGTAGTGCATATTTTCATTAATTTAATGTACTTCTCATGCATTTTATATAAAATAAACAGTTTTCTGCACTTCTCCGCCACGGTTAAAGTTTATATGGATAAACTTTAAGTATGCCAAATTTCAAGTTCACACGTTGACGGAAAATAGGTTAAAAAGGGTACAATTTTTTTGCTTCACGTATTAATATATAGATATGATGATGATGATGTTTTGATGAAAATATACACTATTTTTATAGGACTTGTAAATTACCATATATTCCTTTACCAAATGTTATTACGAGTTCTAATAATGTTTTATGGTTTTGAATATTTGTTTTGTTATTTAAATTATTTGCATATCTAACAATAGTTAGTTTTTCGCATAATTATTAGCTTGGATTACAAATATTTACAACAATTTACATTTAAAGATTTTCATTTCGAACTATGCTATTGACCTATCAAGGTCTTAACAGATTCACCGGACTAGACACACATTTAAAGAAGTCTTTTATAAATATTATGGTAATGAATTTGTTAAAACATTAATCTATTCGTGAATTTTTTCTACTAAATTGTAACACATAATTACATTAATTATTAAGTAAAAACCTTTATAAAAGTAATAATAATTTTTACTCTACACATAAGGAAGTTTCAAAATATGTATTATATTTTTAATTCTTCTATGTCTGTTGCAAGAATGAAAAGGTCACGTTTGTGTTGTCGATTAACCCGCAGAACTACGGTTACAGTAATAGCAACTCGTTATGAATAATAACAAACAATAA